>CAUYPK010001236.1:0-17252 GCA_963574355.1 Loris lydekkerianus
CTGCATTCAGTCAACCTAAGACAGGGACCAAACCATTGATGTTTGTATCCCCATGACGGGTAAGACTGAAACTGCAAGATCAGGCAACCTAAGACAGGGGCTATGTTTTTCCGCCATACAAAAAACAAAAGAGGGAATTGTTGGGCCCTGCCATGTGCCTGAGGCCTAGTGCAACTTCCCGAGCCTGACTAGAAGCAGATCCATCGAGCTACTTCCGCGTAGCAACAACTCAGCAAGGCCCGGTCTGAAACTGCCTCTACCTAGATACAGCCAATGTGGTACCATGCCACTGGCCCGACCCTGTCACACACCTCTTCCCCTGCCTTCTTTCCCTGCCCCTTCTCTCACAATAAAAATAATAATAATAATAAAAAATAAATAAATTAAAAAAAAAATACTTCTTTGCTAAAAAATGCTAACAGTCACCTGAGCATTCAGTGAATAGTAATCTTTTTGTCAGTGGAGGGTGTTTGCTCCATGTTGATGGCTGCTGACTGATCAGAGTGCTGGTTGCTGAAGATTGGGTGGTTGTGGCTATTGCTTAAAATAAGACAACAATGATGTTTGCTTCACTGATTAACTTCATTGCATGAAGATTTCTCTGTAGCATGCAATGTTATTTGATAGTATTATTGCCACAGTAGAACTTCTTTCAAAATGGGAGTCTGTTTTAAACCCTACTGGGAGTTTATCAACTAAGTTTTTGTAATATTCTAAATCCCGTATCATCATTTCAATAGTGTTTACAATGATCTTCACTGGGAGTAGATTCCATCTCAGTAAATCCCTTTCTTTACCATCTATAAGAAGCAACTCCTTATTCATTCACATTTTATTATGAAATCCCAGCAATTTAGTCACATCTTCAGGTTCCAGCTTCTAAATCTAATTATCTTGCTATTTCTACTATCTGTAACTTCTTCCACTGACGTCTTGAATCCCTCAAAGTCATCCCTAAAGGTTGGAATCAACTTCTAAACACCTGATAATGTTGAAATTTTGACCTCCTCCCAAGAATCAGAAATGTTCTTAATGGTATCTAGAATGAGGAATCCTTTCTAGAATGTTTTCAATTCATATACTTCCCCCAGATCCTGTAGAGGAATCACTGTCTATGGCAGCTATTGCTTGAGGACAATTGCAACATTTCACCTTGCTTGGGAGAATAAAGCCAATAAAAGATAGAGATGACTAAGTTTGAGGGTAGGAGAAAAGATATCAGTGCACACTTTTCAGTTTGGTTGGAGTGAGTGTGTGCACACATTACTCATGTACATGTATGTGTGTTTTAATTTTGTTTTTTGTGGGTTTGTTTTGTTTTTTAATTTTGCAGTTTTTGGCCAGGGCCAGGTTTGAACCCACCACCTCCAGTATATGGAGCTGGTACCCTATTCTTTGAGCCACAGGGGCCATCCTTTTTTGTGTTTTTTTGAGATGAGGTCTCACTCTTGCTCAGGCTCATCTTGAACTTCTGAGCTCAAGCAATCCTCCTGTCTCATCCTCCAAGAGTGCTAAGATTACGGGTGTGAGCTGCCATGCCTGGCCTGTGTTTTTGTTTTTCAACTTTTTATTTGGAAGTATAGAAAAGTTGCAACAAGAGTAGTAGAAATAACAGTTAAATACCTTTACCCATTTTTACCTATTGCTAATATTTTGCCACATTTGCTTTATAATTTATTCTATCAGCTATCTATCTGCACATGCATATACATATATATTTTTTTCTGAGCCTTTTGAGGGAAAATTACATTCACCTTGATTCTTTACCTCCAAGCACTTCAGGTGTATTTCCAAGAAAGATGACATTTTCTGACATAACCATAAAAGAATTAACAACTTAAGTAAATGTGGTTAAACATTTCTATTGAAACTGCCATTTGTATTCTAGATTTGTCAAGTGACCTTGTGATATAATTGTGTCCTTTACAGTATTTTTTCCTGCAACACAGGATCAATTTTAGGATTAGGTATTACAATTAGTTGTCGTATTTAGTTGTCCTATCTCTTTTATCTCCTTTAATCTGGAACATGGCTATAGCCTTTCTTTATCTTTTATGACTTTGGCATTTTTGAGGAATTTTAGTCTCCCTCTCCCCTACCTTTTAAAAAACTTGTCCAATAGTTCCTAATGATTAGATTCAGATTGTGCCTTCTTAGTGATGTTTATACTCGGGTTATCACATGTGGGCCATTACGAAAGTTTTTTTTTTTCTAATTTTTTTTATTGTTAAATCATACATAGTGTACATAGTGTACATTAGTGCAATCAAGGGGTACAATGTGCTGGTTTCATCTACAATCTGAAATATTCTCATCAAACTATTCAACATAGCCTTTGTGGCATTTTCTTAGTTATTATATGTAGACATTTGTATTCTGCCTTTAGTAAGTTTCGCCTGTACCAATTCTAAGATGCACCATAGGTGTGGCCCCACCCATTACCCTCCCTCTACCTTAACCTCCCCCCTCCCTTTTCCTTGGCCCTTTCCTCATAGTCTTGTGCTACAGTTGGGTTATAGCCTTCATGTGAAAGCTATAATTTAGCTTCATAGTAGGGCTGAGTACATTGGATACTTTTTCTTCCAATCCTGAGATACTTTGCTAAGAAGAATATGTTCCAGCTCCATCCATGTAAATATGAAAGAGATAAAGTCTCCATCTTTCTTTAAGGCTGCATAATATTCCATGGTATACATGTACCACAATTTGCTAGTCCATTCGTGGGTCGATGGGCACTTGGGCTTCTTCCATGACTTAGCAATTATGAATTGGGCTGCAATAAACATTCCAAAATAATTTTTAAAGGCCACCAGTAGGGGATGTCCCATCACCCACCCTGCTGTCCCATGGACACCAGATGTGGGTACTGTATGTGGGGGATGAGCAAACAGTGATACCTTGAATGATCAGGCCTTTCTGTGGCTGTATTTCACCACAGGTGACATGGCTTGGGGGGTCCACATGGGCTTCTCTTATCAGACATCTAAATGTGAGACCCAGACCCACTACTCACCCATGGTTACACCTTGAGCCTCTCTGAACTTCAGTAACCTCATACGGTATAATACTAGCTCATGATAGTATTGTGAACACAGAACAGAAATCATAGTGCATGAGGAAAGTGTCAAAGAGAGGGCCTGCGACATAGTAAGAGTGCACAAAATTAAGGGGCTTTTCTTCGCCAGGCAGAATGGCTCATGACTGTAATCCTAACACACTGGAAAGCGAAGGAGAGAAGAGAGAAGATCCCTTGAGCTTAAGAGTTCGAAACCAGCCTGTACAAGAGTGAGAACTTCCCTCAGCTAAAAATAGGAAAATTATGGACAGGTGCAGTGGCTGACACCTGTAATCCTAGCACTCTGGGAGGCGAAGGTGGGCAGATTGCTTGAGCTCGAGACCAGCCTGAGCAAGAGCTACACCCTGTCTCTAAAAATAGCCAGGCACTGTGGCAGGCACCTGTAGTTCCAGCTACTTGGGAGGCAGAGGCAAGAGGATCACTTGAGCCCAAGAGTTTGAGGTTGCTGTGACCTGTGATGCCACGGCACTCAACTCCAGGGCAACTGAGTGAGACTCTGTCTCTAAAACACACAGAGAGAGAGAGAAAGTAAAAGGGAAAATTAATTCATTGGTGATTTTTTTTTTTCTTGAGACAGTCTCAAGCTGTCGCCCTGGGTAAAGTAAGTGGCATGGTGTCACAGCTTCCCAGCAACCTCACTCTTGGGCTTAAGCAATTCTCCTGCCTCAGCCTTCCAAGTAGCTGGGACTATAGGCACTCACCACAATGCCGGGCTATTTTTGTGTTGTAGTTGTCATTGTTGTTTGGTGGGCCTGGGCTGGCTTCGAGCCTGCCAGCTCTGGTGTCTGTGGCTGGTGCTCTAGCCGCTTGAGCTACAGGCACTGAGCCTTCATTAGTGATCTTTAAAAATGTCATTGGCACACCTAAGATCCCCTCACAGCACAGTGCTCAAAAATCACTGCTCTAGGGAGACACTGGCTTTACCACTCAATACTGTCTCCACCACCTTCATATTGTCATGTTCACCCCACTGGATTCACATACTTTATGCCACCTGTCTGGTCCTGGCAGGCATCTGGACTCAAGACATCTGCCAAATGCTGTGCTGCCTTTCTGCTGAAATTGGATTCACAAGACTCTTTTTATGAGAAACAGGCTCTGGCTAATGAGGGCTGGTAAGATTTTCTGTCTTTTGGTGCTTCGGGCTGCCCCAGAAGCACAAGGATGCTGGTTCCTGGTGAGAAGGGCATCTATCCAGGCTGTCTGATCAGCAGGATGGTGCCTGGAGCAGGCCTAAGCCTCCTATAAGGAGATCTGGGGAGGCCCTGACCCTGGTCCCAGATCTTCACCTTCACAGATGGGACCAGGAGCTCAGGGAGCCTCTCCCAGATCAGAGCAAGTTGAGGAGAGACAGATGGAACTACAAATCACATTAGCCGGTGGCAGATGTGTTGGACCTCTGCTTCTGTGTCTGCTGGTGAGCCTGCTCTGAGAGAAGCCGGGCTGCACCAGAAACTAGGGCTGGGAATGCCAGGCAGCGCCTTACTCTTATGAACCTATGTCCACTACACTGTCATGGTCGGGTCTTTCTCACTAGGTGAGAAGGATGGCTGGCTGGGGCAGCCATGGAGCCTTCCACTCATTCATGTCAAAGCCTTGGGTCAGTGGCAGATGTATGTGTGCTGCCTGGGTTTAACTGTGGCTCCTTCTTCAGGCAGATAACCTCTCCGTGCCCTTATCTTCCACCTCATCTTCCAATCTGTAAAATACACTAATATAGTTAATAATAGCTCCTGCTTTATAGTGTTACTAGGATGGTTATAAGAAATAATACGGTCAGGCGGCACCTGTGGCTCAGTGAGTAGGGCGCCGGCCCCATATACTGAGGGTGGCAGGTTCAAACCTGGCCCTGGCCAAATTACAACAAAAAATAGCCAGGTGTTGTGGTATGTGCCTGTGGTCCCAGCTACTCAGGAGGCTGAGGCAAAAGAATCACCTAAGCCCAAGAGCTGGAGGTTGCTGTGAGCTATGATGCCACTGCACTCTACCAAGGGCAACAAAGTAAGACTCTGTCTCTAAAACAAACAAACAAACAAACAAAAAAAAACACAAAGAAAAGTAATAATATGGACAAGTACCTGACACGCAGTAGTACTGAATAAATGCCAGCTGCTGTGACTACTGCTACAGAACCGGGAGCCATCAAGCCAAGTAAACAAATTAATGAGATCATTTCAGATGGTTTGAACACCATGAAGAAAATAAATGTGGGTAATAAGGGTGACTAAGGTTATTACAGAAGCCTCTTCTGGAGGTAGCACGTGAGCTGTGACCTAAAGCAGGGTTTCTCCACCTCAGCACTACCAGCATTTGGGGATGGATAATTCTTTGTCATGGGGTGGCTATCTTATGCAAGATAGGAAGTTTAGCAGCACCCCTGATGCCAGCAGTACCCTGCTTCGGTTTTGACAACCCAATATGTGTCCAGACACAGCTAAATGTCTACCAAAGGGCAAAATTGAGCTCAGTTGAGAATCACTTACATGAAGGGTAAAGAGACAGTCCCACAGGACAAAGGGGAAGAGCACTCCACAAAGAAGAACACATAGCTTTGGAGAGATGGGCTTTGAACTTGGAGGGCATGAGGAACTGGAACTTTGCCCTACCCTGAATCCAGACATTTGTGATGTTAATCCAGAAATCAGCGGGTTCTCCTTGGAAAGGGAGTCTGGGCGTCCCAACCCTTCACACAGTTTGGTTAAGAAAATACTGTATGGAACAAAGGAATACTAAGTATAAAACGAGGCTGAGGTTTAGAACTCAGATGGTTCAGAAATCCAGATTAGAAAGTCAGATTCCTGACTCTCTCCTTTGAGTTTGGGAACCAGATTCTGTATTTTTTAACTTTTCATTGAATCTTCAAAGAAATTATGTGCTCAGATCCCCAGGAACCTGACTAGAAATGCAGATTTGGGGGCTTCGCCCTTCTTAGAAAAACTCCATGTCATTCTGCAGCTTGCTCAGGTCTACAAACCTCTGGATTCAACCAGCCCTAGGAGGACTTTAAGACAATCTTTGTGCTTTTAAAAACTTTTCTAGCCACCTCCCAGCATGAGAACAAACAAAATATGACATAGAGCTCCACGTATTAAAGAAATGTAAGTGAGGTCAGGCGTGGTGGCTCACACCTGATCTCAGCACTCTGGGAGGCCAAGGTGGTGGATTGCTTAACCTCAAGAGTTCGAGACCAGCCTAAGCAAGAAACCCCCATCTCTACTAAAAATATAAAAATTAGGCAGGCATTGTGGCGGGTGCTTGTAGTCCCAGCTACTTGGGAGGCTGAGGCAAAAGGATCACTTGATCCCAGGAGTTTAAGGTTGCTGTGAACTAGGATGACGCCCAGCACTCTACCCAGGATGAAATAGTGAGTCTCTTGTCTCAAAAAGGAAAGAAAAACAGAAATACAAGTAATAGCTCTGGATGAAGGCACGGAGCCAGGATTTCTATGGCACAACCCCCTCCAAGTGCTCAAAACCATCTATCAACGTAACAATCTCCATGGTAACGGATGTGGAAACTGAAGTCTAGAGGGGAGATTTGCCCAAAGGGAAGTGGGCGCTCTTGGTAAATCCAAGACTTGCTTTTCTGTGAACCTCCAAAATCCAGAGCCTCCTGCCTCACCTGGCCTTGCACACAGCAGACGGTGAGTGCTGCCTACAGCCCTCAGCTGCTAATGGACATGGTTCACAAATACCTTCCTGGGTCTGGGCTTCAGCTTCATGCCCTGAGCACATATCCCCATTCTTCCTCACCCTAATTGAAGGCATCTGTGCTTAGCAAGTAGCTCTGCCCCACACTGACACCAGCTCCCTGGGGTTCTTCTCCTGCGGAATCTGGGTGGGCAGAGGATAGTAGAGGTCCTGAATGAGATCCCCTTCACAGAGGAGTAGGAATTTTTCATACCTATCAATTCTATTATACACATACTTTCACTTTTTTTTTTTCCCCCGAGACAGGGTCTCTCTCTGTTGCCTGGGCTAGAGAGCAGTGGTATCATCATAGCTCAATACAACCTGAAACACCCGGGCTCAAGCTATCCTCCTGCTTCAGCCTCCCAAGTAAGTGGGGCTACGGGCTCCCTCCATAGGTGACATGGTATCTCTCTTGCTCAGGCTGGCCTCTAACTCCTGACTTCAAGCAATCTTCTCACCTCAGCCTTCCAAAGTACTATGATTACAGGTACAAGCCACCTTTTTATGATATTTTTGGAGACAGAATTTCATTCTGTTGCTCAGGCTAGAGTGCCATGGGGTCGTCATAGCTCACAGCAACTTCAAATTCCTAGGGTCAAGTGATCCTCCTGTCTCAGCCTCCCAAGTAGTTGGGCCTGTAGGTGTAAACTTCTTATTGGTACATAAAATAATGATGCACTTTTTTTTTTTTTTGGAGACAGAGTCTCACTATGTTGCCCTCAGAACAGTGCCGTGGTGCCACAGCTCATAGCAACCTCAAACTCTTGGGCTTAAGCAATTCTCTTGCCTCAGCCTCCCAAGTAGTTGGGACTACAGGCACCTGCCACAATGCTTGGCTATTTTCTGTTGTAGCTGGCCTGGGGTGGGTTCGAACCCACCACCCTTGGTGTATGTGGCTGGTGCCATAACCAGTGCTATGGGCACAGAGCCATGATGCACTTTCTTATATTTAAAGAAATATAATTATCCTTTATTTTTTGAGGTACTGGCCTTGATGTGGATTGTTATTTAATCCTTTAGAGAACTCTATAAGGCATCCCATTTTAACAGGTGAGAAGACAGTGACTCAGAGACCAGGCCAACTGCCTCCCAGGAATTCATAAGTGGTTGTCACAATTAATTTTATGCATTAACTTGGCTAGACTATGGTGTCCATTGTTTGGCCAAATACTAGTGTACATGTATTTTAATTTTATTTATAAAATTAATTACTCAATTATTTATTTATTTGGAGACACAGTCTTACTCTGTCGCCCTGGGTAGAGTGTTGTAGTGTCATCATAGCTCACAGCAACTTCAAACTCTTGAGTTCAAGGGATCATCTTACTTCAGCATTGCAAGTAGCTAGAACCACAGGTGCTACCACCATACCGGATAATTTTTCTATTTATAGTAGAGACAAGGTCTCAATCTTGCTCTGGCTGATTTTGAACTCCTGAGCTCAAGCAGTCCAGCCGTCTCAGCCTACAGGTGCTAGGATTACAGGTGTGAGCCACCACACCTGGCTAATTATTTATTTTTACTTTTTATTTTTATTTATTTATTTATTTTTAATATTTTTTTATTTTTTAATTTTTTTAAAATTTTTTTTAGAGACAGAGTCTCACTTTACCATCCTCGGTAGAATGCCGTTGATGTCACAGGACTCACAACAACCTCCAGCTCTTGGGCTTCCGCGATTCTCCTGCCTCAGCCTCCCGAGCAGCTGGGACTACAGGCACAGCCACAACGCCCAGCTATTTTTTGGTTGCAGTTCGGCCGGGGCTGGGTTTGAACCCACCACCCTCGGTATATGGGGCCAGCGCCCTACTCACTGAGCCATAGGCGCCACCCTATTTTTATTTTTTTAGAGACAGAGTCTCACTTTGTTGCCCTTGGAAGAATGCCATGGTGTCACAGCTCACAGCAACCTCTAGCTTTGGGGCTTAGGCGATTCTCTTGCCTCAGCCTCCCAAGTAGCTGGGACTACAGGGGCCCGCCACAACGTATCGGCTATTTTTTGTTGTTGTTGTTGCAGTTTGGCCAGGGCCAGGTTCAAACCCGCTACCCTTGGTATATGGGGCCAGCGTCCTACTCACTGAGTCACAGGTGCTGCCCTATTTATTTTTAGATATAGGATCTCACTCTGTCACACAGACTCAAGTGCAGTGGTGTGATCATAGCTCACTGCAGCCTGGAACTCCTAGGCTCAAAAGATCCTCCCAGCTCAGCTACCCAAAATAGCTAGGACTACAGGTGCACACCAGTGTACTTGGCTAATTAAAAAATATTTTTTAGTAGAGATAAGATCTTGCTATATGTTGCCCAGGCTTCTCTCAAACTCCCTGCTTCAAGTAATCCTCCTGCCTTGGTGTCTCAAAGTACTGGGATTACAGGTAGAAAACACTGCCCAGCCTAGATGTAGTTTTTATTTTTTGGGAGACTCACTATGTCACCCTGAGTAGAGTGCCATGGCATCATAGCTCACAGCAACCTCAAACTTTTGGGCTTAAGCAATTCTCTTGCCAAGTAGCTGGGACTACAGGCACCCACCCCAATGCCCGGCTATTTTTTTGTTATTGTAGTTGTCGTTGTTTAGCAGGCCCAGGCCAGGCTCAAACCCGCCAGCCCCAGTGTATGTGGCTGGCACCCTAACCACTGAGCTAAGGGTGCCAAGCCTAGATGTACTTTTTAGATGATTAACATTCACAATCAGTTGACTTTAAGAAAAGCAGATTACACTCCATAATGCAGGTAGGCCACATCCTATTAGTTAAAAACCTTAACAGCAAAAATTAAGGTATCCTGGAGAAGGAATTTTGCCACAAGATTGTAATACAGAAATCATGCCTGAGCTTCCAAATTTTGGACCCAATTGCAATGTTAGCTTTCACCTGAATTTCCAGTGTGCTGGCATGCCCTACCAATTTTGGACTTGCCAGACCTCACAATTGCATAAGCCAATTCCTTAAAATAAATCTCTCTTTCTATAAATCCTATTGGTTTGTTTGTCTGGAGAACTCTGAGATGGTGTTGGAGCTGGGGTGTCAAGCTTTATATATCTCTCTGTACACATACAGCCTCTGTGTCCCCAGCGAGGCCCAGCTTCAAGGAAGCCAGTCTTGCAGCTGCCACCCCCCTGCACCTCTCATCACAATCAGACAATCAAACACCCACCAGGGCTGATTTGGAAAAGGGAAGGAGGGGCTGGCTTGAGCACAGATGCCCATTAAGAAAGCAGAGAGACCAAGAGTAAGTGATATGTTTATTGCAGAATGCCTTTTTCTGGGGTCCAAGCTACTAACCATGAGGCTGTACTGAGGGGCCCCTCACGAGCCACTGGCCCCAGAGCAGACAGATACAATAACCTGGAATGCAAACTGGTTGCACATAAATAAGAGGAGGTTGGCAAAGGAAAAAAAAAAAAAGAAAAACAACAAACGAACGTGCAGTTTCCTATGCTAGTGGTGGCAGGGTCTTATCCAGGCCCAGTCTCTTTTCATTCTATTTCCACGTGGAGACTTTTCTTCTGCTCTGAAGAAAAGCTTTATCACCTTCTAATTTGACTCATCAGCATGAGACTGGCTCCCAGCAGTCCCCCACCAGGCCTTCTAGACTGGCAAAGGATCCAAGAAAAACAAGATTTTTTTTCTTAAAAAACAAACAAACAAACAAACACTGCTTCCATTCTTCTTTATACCTCCCAGTTGACAGGTGGACAATGTGTCCCCTGACCATGAACCCACCAAAAGAAAGAAAATGCTGAGCACAAGCCACGAGCCAGAATAAAAAATATTGCACATAGTTACAAGAGTCTTCCTGAGATCCCTCTCACTGCAGATCCCTAAATACTGGCTTTAGAGCCAACCAATCGCTTGCCTGTCAAAGGTGGTGTATAACCATGGCATCCCACTCTCCAAATCCAGGTGGCATTAAGCATATATTCCACATTATTATCCTTCGCTTTTAGCCGAACTCAAAGACGAGGCTGAGTGTAACCTCACACACTGCAAAAATGTGGCAGAGGGAGGTGGGGATAGTTTTCAACTTTTGTCTTCTTTCAACATGCTTTTCACCTCTGGGTAGTTATCAAAGTTCTACAGGTGAACACAGCATCTAAGATATGGAATCTTCTGGAACCAAGAGCTGGGAAAGTGGTTTTCCCCAACCATTTGCTTTTGAAAAGGGAATTCTGTGGTTACCCGCAGGTCCGTAACAAGCTGGGTTAAAACTTAACAGTCCTTACGTGGGACAGGCAGTGTAGCAATTACATTTGTCTTTTCTCTTAAGGAATTTTCAAGTATCACAAAATCCCTGATAGAGTGTGTAAACAAGACATCTTATTGAACAGGAAACTAGATCACTTCAGGAAGCAGCAGCACGTAAAATATCTAAAAGACCAAAAAAAGGTTTAGGTTCAACAACAAAGGCAAAACAGCCACCTCTCTGTGCCTTGCAAGGCGAAAATGCTCAGGTGTAGACATGAACGGGGCCCCTCCGTATGGAGCCAGGCAAAGAAAAGTACCCCAGACCCATCTTCCGGGGGTCTTGAGAACACTTCAGGCTACCCCTCCTTTCTCAGTGGTATAGACACCATTGGGGAAGAACCAGACATGCTTGTGGACTAGTGTTCTGTGTCCAGTTCCCCGACTCCTGGCCTTTTACCAAGTCTTTCTTGATTCACTGGGCCCCTGCTTGAGGGGACAGCCACTGAGCCATCCCTTTGTCCCCCTGCCACATGTGGAAGACATCTTTCAGAGGAATGCTGTCGGGTGAGGTATGTCATTGAATGTTTTGCTCTGGGTCAGTCTTATTCAAAAGCAGTATGAACTCTCCACGTTCACAGGCAATGAGGCTCTTTGGGCATAGCTTCCCAGGGCCTCACTTGGCTGAGCTCTCCTCATCAATGTTCTCTTCAAGGGTCCAGAGGTGGCCTATCTGTCAAAACAGCCCGTGGGGAAAAGGTGGCTTCCAGTGAAGTAGCTGCTTCCATAGGTGGTGGCGAGGCAGTGCCTGGGCTCGGCTGTAATGGCCATCTGCATGCTCAGGGACGTAGGGACAGGCATGGGACACACATCCAGAGGTTGGAAGGTAGGGTATGGAGTGTGGAGAGATGAGCTCGTGCCCCCTGATGGCAGGCTGCCTGAACACTGGGTCTGCAGTGAGTCCCGATAGGCCAAGCACAGGTCCTGCACTGGGGCCTGGAACTGTGCCAGGGTGGTCATTGGCTGGCTGAGAGCAGGGTAGGGGGGCGGCTGGAATAGCACTTGGCTAGAGCTGGCGGGTGTGCCAGGCACCATTGCCAAGGCCTGGCTCTTGACTGAGACGGCATCCTTGAGGACATTGTCATATGCTCTAAAAGGAAAAGGCCTGGGTAAGACTTTGAAGTCAAAGGCCACCAGACACCTGCATGCACCTCTACCTGCCTGGCTAAGTGGGATCCAAAGAGATGCCTGTGACCATCTGCGCCTGCAGCACAGTCTCAGGTGTTCTCTGACTAGACTCAGTCACAGAAAACCTCTTCTCACTCCTCCAGATTAGATTAGCTGTCCCTGCAGCCCTGTGCTGCCCTACTCAGCCGTGAGAAACTCTGAGGTTCACTTCCCCCACATAACTTTTGGGCACCACCCAGCTGCTAGGGAGGATGCCATCTGCTTTTGCTCACACTGCATTCCCTGCACCTGGCAGTGTTCCTAATGCCAGAAGGACCACAACCTCTGCCCTCTAGGCACTTCAAGGCCAGCTCCATCCCCAAATGGGTCACCCCTTAGCTGGCAGATACCAAGCAAGTTGTCCCTGGGGTCTAAGTTGTCTATCTGAAAGGGGGAATCAAAAAGCGTTTTTGCCATCTCAAAAAAAAAAAAAAAAAGCTTCCCATAAAGCTTTCTTGGGAACAAAACAGTTAAACACTTATGTAAAAAGGAAAAAATGGGGACTACAACGGATCTGACAAGGGGGTATCCCAGAGCAACAACCAAAGACCAGTGAATAGGGAAAGAAGATATGAGGTCAAGCCAGGGGCACACGAATATCCAAAGGGATCTGGGTGCACTCAGACCAGGCTGTACTCTCTAGCTTTGGGGACCTTCTGAAAAGCACAGCTCTTAGGTTTGGTGCCATTAGCTAGTGGTTAGGGGGCCGGTCACATACACTGGGGCTGGCAGGTTCAAAACTGGCCTGGGCCTGCTAAACAATGACAACTATCAAAAATAAATAAATAAATAAATAGCCAGGCATTGTGCCAGGTGCCTGTAGTCCCAGCTACTTGGGAGGCTGAGGCAAGAGAATCGCTTAAGCCCAAGAGTTTGAGGTTGCTGTGAATTGTGATGCCACAGCACTCTACTGAGAGTGACATAGTGAGACTCTATCTCAAAAAAAAAAAAAAGAACCACAGACCTTAAAACAAGGCCACTTGTTAAGGGAGCAGGACTGACATTTCAAAGGACTGAAACAATCCACTATTAGCAAGGCTGCCTGCATTTTAGAGATAAAAGGCAGCTAGGCGGTGGGGGTCAGGGGAGGGGTGGGTCCATGGGCTTCTGCTTGGCCCACAGGGCTGCCTGGTGAGTCAGGCCAGTATCCGTGACATGCTGTCACCTATGGGTAGAAGAGGCTCTGTACTGTTTGCCCTCTTCCCTGTGGTCATGGAGCTCTTTTGCCTCCAATATCGTTTTTCCTATGATGGATCCACGATGACTTTAAGCATCTTCTCTGATACACAGGACACTTCTGTTTCAAGATTCCAGGGCCCCTTGCAAGGAGGCTGTCCCTCTTATCTGAAGTCACTCTGAGCTTGGATGGCTAAGAAGTGGCCATGTCTGAGAAAAGTACCTTATAAGCAGAGTCCCTCAATGTGCTTATCCATGAGATTACACTGGGACTCAGATCAAAGGGTGCAGACATTTAAAGGAGATATACACAGTCCTCTCCACTCTCCCTGCCTGAACTTGAAGATGCAAACCCAAAGCTACTCAAAATATTCTAAAGGGCTGACTCCCCAAGTCCCACTTCCATCAGGAGTCACCCTGGCCACCTTTATATGAGACTTGTTAGCTGGGGAAATCATCACAAGCTCCAGACTCAGGAAATTACTCGTCATCTAGGGCAGGCTGTAAGAACAACTAGAATCCAGTATTTCAGAAGCATGACGTTCAGGAGAGCAACTTACACTAGCAGGATTTCAATGCATGTGCTGAGATGTTCCATGGAGTAGTTTGAGACCCTCTGCAGGTCTCTGGTCCAGTAGGGAGAAAGCTGCAGGCAGATCCTGGAGGCTCCGATGCAGGCAGCGGCAACCACAGAAGGCTGGAACTTGTAGAATATATGATCTAAAAGCGAATGACAGAGAGAGACAGCATTGAAATGCTCCTTCCTGGAGTCCCATGCTCACCCCAAGAACAGGTGAACAAATGAATTGGTTCAAAGGCTGATAATCACTGCCCTATAAATAGGATGAAAAATGAGAAACTATGTAGCTGTTTTTGAATCTTAAGCACCCTGGGTCTCCGTCTGGGATTTCTGGTATCAGTGGAGAGTGGTGACTTTCAAAATACTGACCACAGCTCCCAGAGCTGCAGGGGTTTGCTGATGTTCTACAAATACAACTGTAAACCATTCGGGCTACTTATTAATTATAACAATGCCTGGCCCACAGCAGCATGCAGTGAAAATCTTTCATTTATTTATTTATTTAATGAAAATCTTTTGAATGAATGGCTGTAAGAGTTTGGTGTCCATTACTAAAATTGGCAGTTTAGTTAGATTTACCCAGGTTCTCAATGTCCTACTATGATATCCAGTCATATGGCAAAGTAGGTACTATTTATGTACAGAGGCAAACAGCTGAAAGTCCTGCAAGTTTTCATGAATGCCACTTGGTTTTCTTTTCTTTTCTTTCTTTCTTTCTTTTTTTTTTTTTTTTGAGACGGAGTCTCACTACATAACCCTTGGTAAAGTGATATGGCATCATAGCTCACAGCAACCTCAAACTCTTAGGCTCAAGCGATTCTTTTGCCTCAGCCTCCCTAGTAGCTAGGACTACAGGCACCTGCCACAATGCCTGGCTATTTTCTTGTTGCAGCTGTCATTATTGTTTAGCTGGCCTGGGCCGGGCTCAAACCCTCCATGTTCGGTGCATGTGGCTGGCGCCATAACCACTGTGCTACAAGCGCCGAGCCAGCCACTTGGTTTTCGATGTGTCACTATCTTAAGTTGTACATGATTTTCAATTATTTCAACTTCTGCCTTTTAAAGTATCAGTCAGGGTGGTAGCAGAGTTATAGGAACAGAGTCAGATCCCCACACACCCAGGTTCAAATCCCAGCAATGACTTTGGGTAAGTTGTTTCACCTCTTAAGCATCAATGCTCCCCATTCATAAAACGTGAAAAAAAAAAAATGATTTTTGTGTGTGTTCAGTGTCAAGGTCAAATGAGATGACATACACAAAGCACTGAAGTGAGCTGCCTGGCACTCAGCAAATGCTCAGGGAATATCTGGGTATCACAACCACTGATGCTGATACACACAACCACTGGTTGGTGGCCGGTCATCAGGGGTAGTATTTCACCTAACGCCTAGATTTTAAGACACTGGGAAGGGTGAGATTCAAGTAAGAGTCCTCAAATAGGGTGACTTTTATTGCTAGGGTAACTTTAATAGCTGGGCATTGTGGTGGGTGCCTGTAGTCCCAGCAGAAAACACTATTCACTCCCCTCACCCTATTTGTATGATGACAGCAATTTGGGAATGGCCTACCTGTGAATCTATACTATTTTTCCTTTTTTTTTTTTTTCTTTTCTTTTAGTCAGAGTCTCACTGTGTCAACCTGGGTAGTTTGCTGTGGCATCCTAGCTCACAGCAACTTTAAACAAAGTGACCTCCTTGCCTCAGCCTCCTGAGTAGCTGGGAGCACAGGCACCTGCCACAATGCCTGGCTGTTTTTCTATTTTTAGTAGAGACAGGGTCTCGCTCTTGCTCAGGCTGGTCTCAAACTCCTGAGTTCAGGCAATTCACCCAACTCAGCCTCCCAGAGTGCTGGCATTGCAAGTATGCGCCACTGAGCCTGGCAACTCATACTATTTAAATCATTTGCAACATTCCAGTTGACCACAAGAAAAATGACTAGGTGGTCTGTATGTCTGTAGGGTACCAGTGGCCTGTATGTTTTAACATGTTTATCATCACCCTTCTTTGCTTTTCCCTTGCAAAGTTAGAGTGGTCTGGGGACACAGGCCCTAGTCAACAAGAAGACCCCACCTCTGGACAGACATGGCCCTCAGAGCCACCAAACCCCAGCTGCTGTGTGGGTGGGGAAGGGATAGGAAGTTGTCACCTTGTAGGGTGACCTCTAGGAAGTAGTGGGCATACTCCTTGATGCACTCTTTGGTCTTGTGGGGGCAGGTGGTGGGCCAGGTGTGGCAGTGGTGGTCCTTCTGGCTGACGGAGGCCAAGAGGTAGTAGTCCAGAAAGTGGGCGGGTGTGGGCAGGCAGAGGTTCCAGCTGAAGGCCTCCAGCAGCAGCAACTCCGTGCTCAGCAGCTCCTTCTTGGTGAGGGTGAAGTTTTGGCTGCTCAGGACCCTTGTGCTGTTTATCTGCTCCAACTTGGGCACGTGGTCTTCCCTATCCTCAAATTTACCTGTGTTGGGGGAAGGGGAAGCAGAGGTTACTGGAAGACTCACAGGCACACAGTGAGCTCAAGGCCCACCTTACAGTGCCTGGATGGTGCTTGCGGAGAGGACAAAAGACAGAAAGGCTGGACTTCAAGGGATAAGAGCACATATTCTGCATCTGTAAAACCTGGCTTGAATCCCTAAGCCATCACTGCTAGCTGTGTGATCATGGCCAGGTGTCTCAACCTCTCTGTGGCTCAGCTTCCTCTTGTGTAAAATGGAACATATACTTCATAAAACTTTTGTTAGATTCAATGAGAAAATGCACACCCAATGCTCAGGCCAGCAGAAGGCCTATGACAACAGTCAGCAAAGGCAGTCAGGGCCTGGGGAATAAGCCACCTGCACCTCCCCTCCCAATGCCATCTAGTCCTCACCAACCCAACTTTAGATTTGACCTTGCAAATCTGACTCTGTCCCTGCAGATGTGGGAACACCCTTCAATGGCTCTCCCCTGGCCCCAGCACTGAGTTCAAACTCTATAAATGGGGTCTTAGTTTGGGTTATTCTGAAACAGTCTCCTTGGAGGATGAGCCCGGGAAGGATAAGTAGGTGAGGAAAGAAAATAGGAAAGGCTGAGTACTTTGGATACTTTTTCTTCTATTCTTGAGATACTCTGCTAAGAAGAATATGTTCTAGCTCCATCCATGTAAACATGAAAGAGGTAAAGTCTCCATCTTTTTTAAGGCTGCATAATATTCCATGGTGTACATATACCACAATTTATTAATCCATTCATGGGTTGATGGGCACTTGGGCTTCTTCCATGACTTAGCAATTATGAATTGGGCTGCAGTAGCCATTCTGGTACAAATATCTTTGTTATAATGTGATT
>CAUYPK010001237.1:0-15421 GCA_963574355.1 Loris lydekkerianus
AAAAAATGCTCATCATCTTTAATCATCAGAGAAATGCAAATCAAAACTACTTTGAGATATCATTTAACTCCAGTGAGACTAGCCTATATCACAAAATCTCAAGACCAGAGATGTTGGTGTGGATGTGGAGAAAAGGGAACATTTCTGCACTGCTGGTGGGAATGCAAATGAATACATTCCTTTTGGAAAGATACATGGAGAACACTTAGAGATCTAAAAATAGATCTGCCATTCAATCCGGTAATTCCTCGGCTGGGCACATACCCAGAAGACCAAAAATCACATCTTAACAAAGATCTTCTTTATTTTCAATCATACATACCTCGATCTTCACCAAACACAAATACACTGCTTACTAACTGCACTTTGAAAAACACTTAGAAAAAAGTAGAACACCAGCTTCTCCTGGAAAAAAAAAACAAAACAAAAACTGCAACTTGTCACCGCTGCTAAGCAAAGTGTTAAGAACTACTGATCCACAAGTGCTGACATGTGAAGAGTCATGGACAGGTGGGTAAGGGTCTAATAACAGAAGTTGTAAACAGTGAAACTGCAGCTCTTCATAAACAAATACACAACAACAAAACCACAATGGGGTCAATCCCTGATTCCTGCCATTGGTATGCACCTGCATACTTCAAAATCTTATAAAGAGTTCCAAGTAGAATATATTTTTATAACATAGACCTCAAAGTTGCCTTGCTGATACATGCCTGGAGTATGAGAAAGACAGGAAATCTTTTATGCAAAAATGAAGTATACAATTCGGATAAAGATTATCCCAACCAAGCAAATCCCATCAGGTAGCACTTTATTAACTTAAACTTACTCTTAATTGGAATGTCTGTTTGCCAGTAACAATTATTTCTAATGGATGATAATGAAGAATTACATGATTATAAATTATTTTCTAAAATCACCTAAGATGGGAATATCTCTGGGCATCAGAGTCCCTTTTTATAAAATGAGGAGGTTGAACCTAAAGGTCACCAAATTTAACATACTGTAATACTTGATGATAGTAAAATTTCTAATTAAGTTTATATTTAAATTATAGGGTTTTACATTTTTGCAGTTCAGCAAAAACTAAACATAAAACCATAAGGTCCAATAATTCAACTCTTGTCATACCTAAAACAACTTAAACGAGGGGACTTGAATAGGTACTTATAACCCAATGTAAATAAAAGCATTATTTATAAAAGCCAAATGCTAGAAACAATTAAAGCACCCACCAACAGATGAAGGAATAAACAAAATGGGGTATAAACATACAATGGGATATTACATAGCTTTAAAAAAGAATGAAGTTCTGATACTCCCTACCACAGGAATGAGACCTTTAAAATGTTATATTAAGTATGCAGTTATGATTTAATAAAAAAAATGAAAATAAAGAATATCTGATAATTCTGTACATTTATGTCAAGCAATGACTTACTTTTTTCTCATGAAACAGACACAAATATAGTGAAGAGATGATATAATTTATCAGTAGTTGAGTTAGAGGAAGAACTGATAGTGTCAGATTTTGAAGAAAATGATGACGTTTTTACTCGCTTGGGTAGTAAACAAGAATTCATAGAGGTGGAAAGTGAGATTATTTGTTCTGAGGAAGACAGGGGAGAGAAAGAAGAAGATGAAGATACTGATGAAGACGAAATACAAAATATGGAGCCCAGGAGAAGGAAGACCACACCTTCTTGTAAAAATACAGTAATCTGTGGTTCAGCTGACAACACCTCAGAAAAGATATGGAACTCACAGCCGATCAAGGCTCAGGGGAGACAACAATCAACTGGTGTTAGGAGGACTCAACCAGGAGTGCAGTCAGGAATGAAGAACTAAAACTCTATTGGATGCTTTCCAGATATTTATTGATAATGAAACTGGATGTAATTATCAAGTTTGCAAACCAGAAAGTACATCTAGTCAAAGAGAGTTATGTAAGGATGTGTTCACTCAAAATTCTGGCGATTTTGTAAAAAAAAAAAAAAAGAAAAAAAAAAAAAAGAAGTATTAGGACTAATTGAAATTCTTATAAATTGTGGTGTATACTGGCAAAATGAAGACAATATATGAAGTCTTTTCAAGTAAGGAGAAGTTTCCAGTTTACTGTGCTACATTTTTAGAACAGATGCGACTCCTACTGAGACGTCTATGTTTAGACGATGCTGCAACACTTGAAATTCTCAGACAGCACGGTCAGTTTGCTCCAGTTTGAGAGCATTGGGATATGGTTATAAGTAAGCTCTCACGTTACTACAGTCTTCACAAGTCTCTAGCTGTCAGTATGGAATTGGTGTCTTTCCATGGGCCCTGTCCATTCAGACTTTACTTACCAACTACCCCTGGGAAGTATGGAATTACAGTGAATCTTTTGTGTGATTCTTATATAAACTACCATTTTGTGGCAGAGCCATATGCAAGGAAATCAGAGAGTTTTCTGAGAAATAACCATAGTCACTCTGAAATTGTAAAAAGATTGGTATAGAATTGTCATTTGGATCAGCTGGAAGAAATATTACCACAGACAGAAAGTTTACCTCTGTCTGCCTGGCTATTGACTTACTTCCAAAGAATATAACCAGTTGGTACTGCTCACAGTGATAAAAGGGATTTGCCTCTAGAACTCAGGTCATCATCAGTAAAAAAAACTCCCCACCTGGTATGTAGTAAGATTTGCCTTCTTTCTCAGTGTGACATTAATAAGTTATGTTCCAAAGACAGAAAAGGTAGTTACAGTACTTTTTACACAGAATGACAATATGAAAGTGATGGATAACAGGCCTGATGTAATTCATCTTTAGAAGGCTATTAAAGCAGGTGTTGATGCACTTGATAAGGGTGTGAGAATGTATTCTTATGGCAGAGGAACTCAGCGTTGGCCCTTGGAAATTTTCTTTGTCATCATTGATATTGTAGCATACAATTTGTATGTGAGTTTTTGAGAAACAAAGAGCCACTGGTCACAACTTTATTTGAAGAGAGGAAAATATATTTTGAAAGATTTGGCATGACAGGTCTGTGAAGAAAGCATAAGAAGACATGCCCAAAATGCACACCATCTCCAAAAAAGTGTACAATGGCAATTAATCTTTGTGAAGATGAGTGCAATCCAGTACAAGGCATGGTGACAAAAGGAATAAACCAAAAGGAAGAGTTAAGAGTTTGAAAAGCTTACCAAAGATGGGGCGGCACCTATGGCTCAGTGAGTAGGGCACTGGCCCCATATAGTGAGGGTGGCAGGTACAGATTCGGCTCCGGCCAAACTGCAGCAAAAAATAGCCAGGCATTGTGGCAGACGCCTGTGGTACCAACTCCTTGGGAGGCTGAGGCAAGAGAATCGCCTAAGCCCAGGAGCTGAAGGTTGCTGTGAGCTGTGATTCCACAGCACTCTACTGAGAGAGACAAAATGAGACTCTGTCTCTAAAAAAAAAAGAAGAAAAGCTTACCAAAGAAAGGTCACTGTCAGCTTTGTCCCCATGGGAGAGACTAGAAATATACCAAGGCATGTGGTGAATGCAGCAAATGCATCTGTCCCAGCCACACTACAAAAGAAGAAAATACAATAACAAGAACATACAGAGAATGTGCAATCATGTATAAAAACAAGCAAATATAAGGAAAAGAGCACACAGAGAATGTGATTAAAGTGTTGTCAGTACTTATACAGTGAAATGTAAAATATATAGGTTTTTCATGAAATTATGGTGCTGTTTATTCTAGAATCAGTGACTGACTCCCCCACAAATTGGTGGTCATTGAGTACCAAGTTGGCATTGGTATGCAACTGCTGTATACTCACTAATATTGTTAATGAGTTAAATGAAAGAAAATTTCATTGGCTAGGCTGGGAGACCGAATTATAGAGATTGCTGTTGCTCTGGAAAAATATAGAATGAGGGTAGAGACAACCCTACTTCCTAGTTACAGAAATTATCCTTCGTTCTGTCCTACTCTTTCTGCCACATTCTTTTCTCAGTCTTTTGTTTGTTATCCTGTATGTGAATTATCTTCTACTTGATGTTACTTTACATATTTGCTTAGCTTGCCTTTTGTATCTTTGTCTTCATCTAAGTCTGGGGGGAAAATTATTTTGAATGACATCACACAAAAATCATCAGCCTGCTGACACGAAGCAAAGAAGCTATGTGGCATTGGTTGGTTATTCTAAGATCCACTTTCCATCCTTCTGTGACTTTCCCTTGGATATTACTGTATTTCTGGGTTTCCCTTACCTTGTCAGTCCTCTAATCACTGCTTTCCTTGCTCCTGGTTCTAAAGTGCCTGCCTGATAATTAATGCTAGAATTTTGCTTGTTTCTTATTTCCAGGGATGACTTTTTCAAAAAAAAATTTTTTTTTCTAAAAATTGGGTTAAGATGGTCCATCTCTACTTCTTAAGCACTTTTCTTACTTTTTGCCAATATGATTTACTTTCAGTAACTTTAGGTTGCTTCCATTTCTTGCTAGGTTGATATGTGTGTTCTTAGATATTTGTATTATCAGATAGCAGGTAGGAACTCTTACAAATGGGATAGCATATTTTTCTTCATAAAAAAGTGAAGTAAAACAAAAACTTGTTTTTCTATTAACTGTTAATTCTATCGCATCCAACCCTGTGTGTTCAGTATGTGCTTATTTATGTACTGAGCATCTCCCCTCTGCGAGGTGTAGTTCCCGATGCTTCCTGCTTGACTCTTGGAAAGCCCTTCTGTTCTCAGCATCCTTTACAAACCTCCTTTCCTCTGTGTCTTTACATTCATGATATTACTCTCTGAGTTTCATCTCACTCTGTTATTGGCCCTCATGAAATGCTTCCACCCCAGCATTTGTATGTGACCATAAAAGTTTTATTTCATCAGAGCTCCCTGTGTAGTTATTTGGTTTCTTTTAGTGTTTTTTCCTCTTGTTAAGACTGTGTAATATTTAATGACCTTTTCATCTGCTCAGTTTTATTTCTTAACACCTCCCTTCTCTCATTAATTTACTAAAAACAGTTTGATTTATATTAGCTGGTAATTAAATTAGCTTTGGGTGCCTGGTGTTTCCCATAATAATAAAAATTCATGTGATGTCTTTTTTGGCACAGCCTCACGGTGGTGGAGGATGGCAGAACCACCACCCTGTTTGTTGAGGGAATACACAACACTAAAAAGCAAACTCCACATATCTAATGTTGATGGTATAAGATTGGAAAACTGAGGGTTTTAGATTCAATTTTTTTCAAACTGGAAATAATCATTAGGACCTGACATGGTCCTTTGCTATCATGGCAGATTTAATTTTCCACAATTTTTCTTTTTGCCAATAATTGTCAGAATACAGTAGTGGAAACTAGTTTTAAATAGCATTTCCTGCCTTGCATAATTTACATGAACACGCAGAGTCTAAATATCAAATAGCTGCAGGGCTTTACTTCAGTGGTCAATTCCACTTTCCATCAGTAAATTGCATGTGAGTCTTTGAATGTGTCTATCTCTGATGTAAGTTTGGCAGAGTTACTCTCTTCTAAATAATGTTCATATTGAAGTTTTGAGGGCACTATTATCTGGGGGTTGACTTAATGATCTGTGGTTTCTCATTTACTAGATTTCTGAATGTTCCCCCCATCTCAAAGCTGCACGATGCTTTCATCACTGCTGGTGTGGGAGAAATTGGTTGAATGTGCATCAGTTCACTTTCTTCCAACTTTGGAATAGAAATTTGGAGGGAGGAGCAACTAAACTCTAAACTTTTTGGATAATTGCACATTCTATGTACATATGTATATGGAGTTTCCTAGGACAAGTATCAGGAGATAAAATTAAGTTCACAATAATAGTAATAAAAAGTGTTTTTTACAGATATCCTATGAATCCTGTGGGGGCTTAACTTAATTTCAGATTCCTATGGAATCATTGGTGTGGAGGAGAGAATGAGGATGAAACGGCTCTTCTTCCTGTGATAGCAAATTTAACTACCATCTGCTGTCCATAAGTTTGTTCCTTTTGGGTTCTGGGCAGTCCTGTCAGGGCTGCCAAGGTCAGATTGGTCAATCTGCATTGTTTTCTTTTCTGCTAATCTGGACTCTGGGCTTCATTTGTGGTATACTCTGTTACTTGAGGAATATAAAGCAAAACTGTACTGTTAATGGCATACTGGAATTATAATAATTTTTTAAAATCAGCCATTTACTTCTATTGATTTTTACTTATAGCTGTTCTTCTAGAAGAAGCTGGGCTGAAGGACATTCTGAAGGGCAGGTGCCATGCTGTGCTAAGATACCGTCACAGGGGAATCTGGCCACACTTGAATGTCTGGATCCTGGTTCCTTTGGGGGAAGAGCTTCTTCAGGAATTCTCTGTACAAATATCTCCCAGTGTTGTTACTTTTCTCTGGAAATAGCTGAATGCAGGCTTGAACAATATAGGACCTTGACACATATAGTACTATATAGTACACATATATCCCTTTTATTACCATAGGGACTTCATTTGCCAGTACTGTTTCATAGACTTCTGTTGTGCCACTTTAGTCATTGACTCAACAGGTGTGATCTTCCAGGCATCTTGCTAGGTGAGTGGTTGTCAGGATGGGGTGAATTTGTTTTTTAGAGGACATTTGGTGATGTCTGAAGACATTTTTTGATTGTCATGACTGGGAGATGGGATGTTACTGACATCCAGTAGGTAGAGGCCAAGGATGCTGATAAATGCCTATGCATAGAACAGCCTCCATAACAAAGAATTATCTGGTCCAAATGCCAATAGTGCTGTTGCTGAGAAACCCTGTCATAGATAATGAGGATCCAGTGCTGCTCAAGACAAAATCCTGCTCTAAAGGATCCTGACGCATATTTGAAATGAGCAAGGCATGTGAGTGCTGTAGGAAGAGCATCTTAGGCAGAGTTAAAGGTTAAGTACAAAGTCTCTGAGGCAGGAACAAGCCTAGTTTCTACTTGAGAAAGGAAGGAGGTCTATGTGATGGAGCTAAGTGTACAGGGGGAGAGTCATAGAAGTAATTTGGGGAGTATTGGTCAAGGGTCCGACCACATAGATTATGATGATGAAACCTTAGTGTGATTAGAAGTCCTTGGAGAGTTTGCGTCATGGAGTGTTCTGACATGATTTTCATTTTTAGAAGATTACCCTGGCTGCTATAGGAAGAGTGAATGGTAATGGAACAGTGACAGCAGAGAGATTTATTAGGAGGTGAAGGTAGTGATCTAATCCAAGACGATGCATTGGGTTATACATTAAAAATACAAACACTGAAAATCACCAGACTTGGAGTCTATTTTGGAGGTGGAACTGTCAGGATTTCTAAGTAGAGATGCATTTGGGTATGAGTCTAGAGGTTAAGTAGAGAGGTCAGGACCAGCAATGTAAATTTTGGAGTAATCAACATAGAAGTTGGGTTTTAAACTATGACATTGAATGAGCTCATCTAAGAATACAGTGTAGATAAGAAAATAATCACAGGATTGGTCCCTGGGATAGTCCTGAGGGACTGTAGGTTTTAGAGGTAGGGCTAGCAAATGAGACTGACAAAGGGTGGCTGATCATATTAATCCAGAAGCTAGGTGAAGATAGTGTCTAAAAAGGAGAGTGTCATGTGAAACTTAGTAAATGTGGAATGTAAATATCTTAGCACAATAACTAAGAAAATGCCAGGAAGGCTATGTTAACCAGAGTGATGAAAATGTGCCTAACGGTCTATGAAACTAGTGTATGGTGCCCCATGATCACATTAATGTACACAGCTATGATTTAATAAAAAAAAAAAAAAAAAAAAGGAGAGAGTCAACTGGGTCAGATGCTATGGAGTGATTAGGAGAGGGTAAGGACTGAGAGTTGGAAACAGAGAGATCTCTAGTGACCTTGACAAAGGGAGTTTTAGTGAAGTGCTGGGGAGTACCAGCTTAGAGAGGGTTCAGAGTATTACAACAAGAATAGCTCTTTCAAGTTTATTTCTTTTTAAAGGAACTCATGATCCTGCAAAAAGGGATGATATAGGAGAGGGAGGGGAGATCACTACAGAAGCAAAATCCTTGAGAATGTGAGGAGGTTAGATTTCAGTGCCAGATGGAGAGACTGGACTTATTAATGGCCTGTTTGGCTCATCTTGTCAGAGGGAAAGTGGAGAGGATACCGGGCTAGTAGATGTAATATGCATAGGTTCTCTTGTAGGTGCAATAAGAAGGAAGACCAGCAGCTGAGAGTGAGGAGGAAAAAGAGGGTTGTGTAGGTCTGAGGCAAGAGGAGGAGCTTTATATAATATGAAAATACAGTGAATCTGGCAATGTTGAACACGACTTTTACAAAATACCACCCAAGTTGCATGCATTCATTAATCATTCAACAGATGTTTATGGAGCTGCAACTTCTTATAAGTCGCTGCCTTTTTGAAGATACTTGACCCATTATGAGAAATACACTTTACTTTGAAAGCCATTATGCACACATCTACCAAGATAGAACCAACAAAACTTCCGTGAAACTGTACTTAGGTGAAATGCACTCTACACTTTTTCCTAATCTGTTTCATGTTTAAAAATTGCTGGTCACAATCCATTAAATTTATGTCTAAATCTCTGTTGTTTGGAAAACACAATAAACAATACAGAATCATGTGATCCCTTTCAAAGTGTTTAAAATCATACATTAAGGTCGAGGATTAGAAAAGATGGAACGGGGAAGAACTTCACTAATTCTGTGGATATTCTGCCCTGTGTCAGGTACTATGTTAAGTGTGTTCTTTATAGTGTCCGTTTAGTCTTGAACATCTTCATTTTATAGGGAAGGAAGGATCAAAAATAGAGAAGGTAGATGGAAAAACAAATTACATAAGTATTCGTTGTACCTTCAGGCCCAGATGTACCAATATACCTTTTCTTTTCATTCAAAAATGCCCTTGGTGAGTTTCTTCGAAAGTCTGTGGCTGTTTGACAGCAAGTAATAAATCGTTTTAGTCTTGTTTCTATCTTCCATTAAGAGATACTGGGCCGGCTCAGGGCCTATAGCTCAAGAGGTTAAGGCACCAGCCACATACAGCAGAGCTGGCGGATTTGAATCCAGCCTGGGACGGCCAAACAACAATGACAACTGTAACCAAAAAATAACCGGGCGTTGTGGCGGGCACCTGTAGTCCCAGCTACTTGGGAGGCTGAGGCAAGAGAATCGCTGAAGCCCAGGAGTTGGAGGTTACTGTGAGCTGTGATGGTACAGCACTCTACCCAGGGTGACAGCTTGAGGCTCTGTCTCAAAATAAAAAAGGAAGCAGCTTTTAAGGTGCCTGTGGTTCAAGGAGTAGAGCGCCAGCCCTATATTCCAGAGGTAGTAGATTCAAACTGGGCCCTGGCCAAAACTGCAAAAAAAAAAAAAAAAAAGCTATTGGGCTATTATTCCTTTGACTGTTCGACCCTTAATTACTTGCTAACTTACTCAGCTTCATATACTTTATAATGTAGACATAGAAAGCTGAGAGGACTTTCAGCAATTTGTCTAAGTCAGTTTCTTTCCCCTAGAATGGTTATTTACTCTACATTTAATAGTTTATCAAGAAGCAAATGCCACAACTCCTTTGATAAGTGTATCTTACATAACCATAGTAGACATTTAAAAACCTCTTTGGACCAGATTAACTACCCATGTGAAAAAATAAATGTGCCCAATAGAAAATGTTACATAAACAAATGAGACTATAATGCTCCTGTGGGTGCTTGCCTGTGCTGATGGATGTTTCTCCAGGCTTTAATCATGTCCAGTGGTGCTTTTTTATTTAAATTATTTTAAAAAGGAGCTTGTTGGTAGAAAGGGGACTCAGTGGTAATTGGTTTGAATTCATAGATACTTGGTCTTTGTTTCTCTTCTGATACTCTGTGTATATAAGAGAAAAAAATTTGATCTGCTGGGGTTGGCAGAAATGTAATGAGCATGTCCCACCTGACTGGTGGTGTGAAGTGTGCCTGAAAGCTTGGTGGGAGATCTGGAGACACCTCCTTTTGATACACTGTGATTCTAAGTAGAAGAGACAGCTTGTACAAGGGACTCTCTTACTTCACTGGAGTCGCAGAGCCCAGATGTGCAAGAAGCAATGAATGGTGAATTAAAGTACATGACCAAATTCCATGTACTCATAAGAAGTTGTGCACACATGTGAGCTTTGCTTCAGATATGTATTAAGTACTAATCTGTACATGGGATGTTCAGGAAGTAGAAAAGGCTGGTCAGCAAATTCTCTTCTTTTTGTGCTGTGCAAGTTCTGCAGTTTACTTTCCCACTGTGCTCCATACTTGTCTGTGCTGGATGCAGATTTCATAAATCATCAGTATGTTTACTCTTAATTTGGTCTGTGATCAATGATGTGTTGGTAAAGACTTTTGAGGGGATGGAGAGGAACAATGATGATTTGGCCAGTTCCTAAGGTAGGAACACTTCTACCATGGCTGATTTTAAGCTACCAATGTGGTGTCGCTGAACTTGGAGATGGGGAGAGATGCAGTGGGTTCTCACAAGGCAGCAAGAACCAGCACATTGCCAGCATTCTCGTGCCATGTTTCTGTTAAAGTACAGAATCTTAATTCTCATATCCAGAAAGAGAATGTTTTCTCCCTTTTACACCTTCCAATCACTTCCTGCAGAATTGCTGCTCTAGGGATTTTTTGTTTGTTTTGTTTTTAAATCTCTGTTTATGTTGTGCTTTAGCTCTTTCTAATCTGATCTCTTTGTGTTTTACCTCAGCATGTGTTACCTGCTTTGTTCTGTGATTAGGAAGGACAAGTTTCGCCTCTTGATTTCAGAGTTGATTAAACTCCATTGTGGATACTTGGATAAAAAAGCATAGCAAACTTTTTGTATATAATTATCAAGTATTTCTTGCCTATACTCCTAAGCACGGTTCATGGGTCTTTGTAAGTAATTTTGTTTTTGTTATCTTATGGTATGGACCATCATTTATTTGCATTGCTTGGTTTCTTGTTTTTCGGGCTTTTTTTTTTTTTTTTTTTTTTGACATGTATTTGTTTTAAACATCTCTTTACCTTTTCATACTGTGAGATTTCTGAGGAGGAAATCCTCTGTTGTTCACCTTTGTATGCCCACGTTCTGTAAGGAATACCTGAAATCAGTTATTTGTTGAATGAAGAATGAATAATAGACATTTATCTAATTTTTCAGTCTTACGATCACAAGATAGCATACATGGAGAAAATGTTAGGAATAATTTCAATTTAAGTGAGAGTTAAGGCTTAGTTATGGCATGAGTTTTATAATTAATTAAAATATGGGTGAAATCTAGACTAGGTCTTGAATACTATACATGGATGGGAGCAAAGGAAACATCATTGACGAGAAAAGAGAATGGAGAATTGTGAGAAGAGAGGAAAGGCAGGGCCTTACACATGGAAGGCAGAGCTGTAAGAAGCTACCAAGTCAGATACATGCAGCAGATGAGATTGAAGAGCATTTGCTGAATGTGAGTAGAGGGATGTCACTTGTAACTTTAGAGACCAGTTTGCTAATACATTGACAGTAAATTGGTTTATTTCAGTACTTAAAGAAGATGTGAATGGATAGGAATGAGAATTAGTGAATATGGATTGCTTATAGGGAGTCAAATAAATATTAGTTATGGAGAAACAGTAGAGACCTAGAAGGGATAGTTATTACTTATTTTAATAGCAGACAATTTTTTCATTGTTGCCCTTATTAGTGACACTTCATAAAGGAGGTTTAATGTTGAAGTGATGTACATAAAATTCCATCTTTTGCCAAATCAACATCCTTCTAAATTTTGAGAGCCTTAATTAAGGTCAGTGGAAATCTATGGTCTAATATAGATTGTAACATACTTTCAACAGCAGGACTGATACTGGATGATTTTAGTGTGTGGGGTACATCTGTTGATGAGAGTACTGGAAGAGAATGAAAAATAATTCCAATGTAAGGCAATTCAAGATGGTAATATTAGTGGATGTATTATAAGTTAATTATTTGCACAAGGGTTTGCCTTTGAAACACCAGAAATTACTGCTTTAAATAAATAGACAACAAACTATCACTGTGTCAGGTAAATTGGAGCACATAAATGGAATAAGAAACAGCTTTGCCTACAGTCTAAAGAGAGAAGGGGCGTCTCCATGAAATGAGCAGAGAGCAGCAACTAACAAGATGCTTATTCTGTGACCCCCAAATTAAGGCAAGCACATAATAGAAGATAGTTCCTTCAGGAATAGATAGGTTGCTGCTTGGTAAAGAAGATATTTTTTAGATGAAAGGAAAAGCATGGGATGAGAATTAGACATATGAGGAGAATGTGAAACAAAGGGAAAATGTGAACATGTTTCAATGATATAAAAGGAAATGATTTTCCAGGGAACAACCTAGTTTCACAATTATTTTATTACTTTATTGTTCATATCCCAGATCAAAAGTAGCTTTTTAAAACTCGTTTTAAAAAATTATAAAAAAGTAGTTTAGTTATAAGGTAAATTTTTGCCTCCTTCCCAACTCCCTGCCTTTTACTCAAGGGTAAGTATTATATTTCTTCTACACAATTCTTCTGGAAATGTTAAAAGTACACACACACAGAGTATATATTTGAGACGTGTCTCACTCTCTTTCCCTGGCTAGAGTGCAGTGGCAAGATCATAGCTCATTGCAACCTCACATTCCTGGGCCCAAGTGATCCTCCTGCCTCAGCCTCCTGAGTAGCTGGAACTACAGGTGCTTGCCACAACGCCCGGCTAGTTTTTCTATTTTTAGTAGAGACAGGGTCTCATTCTTGTTCAGGCTGGTCCTGAACTTGTGAGCTCAGGCAATCCACCCACCTTGACCTCCCAGAGTGCTAGGATTACAGGCATGAGCAAACACTTCCAACCCCTAGGATTTTTAAAAATATAATCTTAGCAGTTCAAAATTTGCAAAATATATTCAGAAGGAAAAAAAAAAAAGGCTACTTTATCCCTCAAATGACATTATTTTTCACATGGTATGTTTCCTTAAAAGTCATATCATATGGAAAGAACATGAGGATTGTTACTGAACAGGAAAGGGAAAACTAAGAAAGATACGGAAATACTTGAATACATATTTGTCAACCCTCCAACACTATCTTCTTTCTTATATGTCATATGGACCTAGCCAAAGTGGTATGACCAATTATCATTTTATGGCCTGTGAAGGTCCCTACATTTTGCTTTTAGAGCATGTGAGCCTTTTACATATTACCAACTAGCACATTATTGGTAAGGCCAAAGAATAGTCAGACTGACAGGTAGTCTGAGCTCTGGGCTAAGCCACACCATAAACTGTTCAGTCCCTAAACTATTTTGATTCTTTACTGTTCTTTAATTTCCTGTGATACAAGAAAGAAACTTCCCAACGTATTCCTCATTGCCCAAAAGGATAAAATCTTTTGTGAAAAATATCTTCCCCACCCCCCACTTTTGTTCTTTATGTTCCATTTTCTTCCAAGATAGTATCCAAATAATTGTAGAAAGGCCTTGAGATTTTTGCCTATTTTTAGTTCTCAAAGGTGAAAAATATTTTTTAAAAGTTCACATTTGGGTTAGAAGGAACATTTGTCATCTGTTTATAAAGGTGGTTGTGACCTTAGTAGATACTCCCATTAATACCTACTTTGAAGAACGAGGCAGGGTTGTGCAACCCTGTGGACGGCAGTTTTGAACCCATTATGAAGACTGATAGGAGAAATCATCACCTTTGGTTGTACATGGATTGTCTTTCCATAAATGTTAGTCTGTAAAAGAGAATAAATGAAGGGGAGAAATCCTCAAGCTTGAATCAAAGGCAGATAGGCCATTGCATTTTCTTTCTTTACACCTTAGAGGTTCATCTGGACCCCTATAGAACGTGGTGTCCTGTCGCAGACTGTCACACAGTGTGCTCTGTTGCATCGCGTGACCCAGGACAGCCTGTGCTGGTGGAATGCCCTTCTTGCCACCTGAAATTCTGCTCATGTTGCAAGGATGCTTGGCATGCAGAGGTCTCCTGTAGAGATAATCAGCCTATTGCCCTGCCGACAGAGAACAGGTAAGAAGGAAAACTTTATCTTTGGGATTATTTGCTAGTTCTCTTAGAACAGCGGTTCTCAACCTGTGGGTTGTGACCCCTTTGTAACAATGAAAATACATCATGGCCTTAGGAAGGTTGAGAACCACTGTCTTAGAAACTCAACATATATTGCTTGAAGAAGGAGTTATTTTATAATGATATATGGAGATAGGTCATTTTCTTGCAGCACTTCCCTGAGAAATGTGTAAGCATTGGTAAGTTGTTAACAAAGAATAGAAAAAAAAAAAAAGCATTTCTAAAAGGGATTCTAAAATCTTCCAGATTTTGCTATAATTAGAGTTTGCATGAGTTTTATATTCTCTTGGGGTAGAGAGGTACAGTGCTCTACTAATTCTTAGTAGGAAGTCATGGTTTGTCCTCAGCTATTTATGGAGATGCCATGTCTGGCTACCATGGGCATATCTTGTTCTTTTTGCTTGCTAAGTGAGACAGATTATTTTCTTACCTGACTAAATTGCCAGTTCGTGAAGTGTGCCAATCATATCAGAAAGAACACAACAGTAGAAACAACACCCCTACAGAGGAGTACAGTCTTAAATTCTTAGGTGATATAGGGAGGGAGATTCTCTCTTAATATTGTATGTTCTGAAAAGACAGTGCCAAGGTCAAGATTGTGTTATGATGAGAAGCAGTTAAATCTCTACTTTTTAGCACAGAAGGTTTTTATGGCAGCAGCAGGGCCCAGAATGAGAGACCTCTGTGTTTGATCCCTTGCTTTGCTTGAGGCTATGGCTGTTCTGCATTGCAAGAACAAAATACCAGTGTTGTATTCCAGTTGGCTTAATCTCCCAGTGCCCTCATAAGTATTCCAGTCTTTGGAATACTTATGCTACCTTGCTATGTTGCTGCATTCCAATCTCAGAACAAACAAATCAAGAGAAAGGAAGATCTGATGCATATGGCAATCATGTGCCCTGGTAGCCAGACTTTAACCAGTGCTGCCTGCATTGTTACTACCACAGCAGTAAGCTTGCTGGGTATCACGGTGTAGTGTGAAGGACGTAGAAGAGAGAGGATTGACATTGCCACTTGCTATCTGTGTGTCCTCATGCAAATCACTCAGCCTCTACGTGGCTATTTCTCATTCTAAAAACGACGAGGAATTAAGATACACATTGAGCAGCCCTTATCTGAAATGCTTGTGGCTAGAAATGTTTTATATCTCATTTTTTTTTTCAGATTTTAGAATATTTGCATTATACACTTACCAGTTAAATATTCCTAATGCAAAAATCCAAAATCTAAAATACTTCACTGAGCTGCTTCTTTCTTCTTCTTTCTTCTTTCTTCTTTTTTTTTTTTTTTTTTTTTTTTTTTTTTTTTTTTGGTTCTTGTGAGGAC
>CAUYPK010001240.1:0-16837 GCA_963574355.1 Loris lydekkerianus
GTTAACATCTTCGGCTATTTCTTTTCTTAGAGTTTCATAGTTCTCTTTGTAGAGATCTTTCACGTTCTTTGTTAGGTATACTCCCAAATATTTCATCTTCTTTGGCACTACTGTGAAAGGAATACAGTCCTTGACTGTTTGCTCAGCTTGGTTGTTGTTGGTATATATAAAGGCTACAGATTTATGGGTGTTGATTTTGTAGCCTGTTATAATTATTTTGCTTGCAAAAAACAAACAAAAAAAAAAACTAAATATTTTAAACAAAAACAATCAAAAAAATTGGAAGAGGCTCAACGCCTGTCGCTCAGCATCTAGGGCACCAGCCACATATACACCAGACTGGCAGGCTCAAATCCAGTCTGGGCCTGCCAAACAACGACAACTACAACCAAAAAAAAAAAAAAAAAAAAAAAAAAAAGCCAGGCATTGTGGCAGGCGCCTGTAGTCCCAGCTACTCGGGAGGCTGAGACAAGAGAATTGCCGAAGCCCAAGAGTTTGAGGTTGCTGTGAGCTTTGACACCACAGCACTCTATCCAGGTGACAGCTTGAGACTGTCTCAAAAAAAATTTTTTGAAAGGATTATAGGGTATTTCAGAAAAACCCAAGGAAAATGTAAACACCAAAGCAATAGAACCAGTGACTACTATTACATGACTCAGCTTTGAACAGTTCTCAGACTTTGTGCCTCAGAGTTCTAGATTCCATATTCCCAGAAGGATGAATCTGAGTGTGACGGCACGGTCAGGAGTCCACACCTGAAACAATCATCCATTACCAAAAGACAAAGTCATGCAAGGAGGGAGCCAGTATTTCATTTTGGGCAGCCAGTTTAAGAGGTGTTGATTGCACTTGGCATCATGAAACCATTCCCAATGTACTTCATGAAACACACAAAAAAATTAAATAGCTTCCAGTATAATTTTATAACTATAAAAGTAATATGTGTTTATTATTAAAATCATTAGAATTTCGGATAAGAAAAAAGAGTAAAATTTTTGTGATTCCATCATCCAAAGATATTACTATTATTTTTGTGTATTTTGTATTTTTCCTACATGTGTATTTATGTATTTTTAAAAGAAAAGATGACTTAGATCTACAGATTCACGTATGCCTTCTTTTTTTTCAAATAAATAACATAAGTAATCTCTATCCATATAGTTAGACTTTATTTAATGTTTCCACAACATTCCAATTTTTGGATATATCAAAATTTATTTCACCACCTGCCTTCACTTAGACACTTAAGTTGTTTCCAATTTTTTCTTGCATAGTGAATACTATGATAAATAACAAAGACTTTTAACCCTTATCAGGATTCCAATCATAATCAAATGTTACAATTTTTTCTTTTTTTCTTTTTTTAGTTAGTGTGTTAAGACATTTATATTCTATATTTACTAAGTTTCACATGTACCCTTGTAAGATGCGCTGCAGGTATAATCCCACCAATCACCTTCCCTCCCCTTCTTCTCCCCCTTCCCCATTATCTTAGGTTATAACTGGTTATAGCTCTCATATGAAAGCCATAAATTAGTTTTGTAGTAGGGCTGAGTACATTGGATACTTTTTCTTCCATTCTTGAGATACTTTCCTAAGAAGAATATGTTCCAGCTCCATCCTACAATTTTTACATATAAATCTCCTTTAAAATTTGCCTTTTATGGGGAGGGGAAGAGTGATGTCAGCAAGATAGCAGATTAGGAAACTATATCCTCTCCTTACCCAAAGAGACACCAAGTTAACGACAATATAGAGATCCAAATACCTGTGGAACTCTGGAAGTCAGTTGAGAAGCAACAACATCTGGGCCATTGTAAAACAAACAACGGATTCTAGTGAAAGAGATAGGAAATTTTGCATCATTTGACACGTCTATTCCTGCCCTCCTGCCATATGGCATAATGTGAATCAGTTGGGAGGAAACCTCCTATATAAAGTTCCTCTGGTGTACAGAAACAAATACATGAATGATACAATGCATTCAATATTCTGGCCTGTATAGGAGCCTGCCAAGGGACTGGTTTCTCTCTTGCCTGACTCAGAATACTGACAAGACTGGTGCCAGAGTTTGGCAGCCACTAAAAACAAAGGTCAGAGCAAATTAGAGCTACAGTTTCACAGGAAGAAATAAGGAGGAGCAAGAGATCATAAAAATATTTAAGAGATGGGTGGCACCTGTGGCTCAGTGGTAGGGCACCAGCCCCATATATGGAGGGGGGGAGTTCAAACCCAGCCCGGCCAAACTGCAACAAAAAAATAGCCCAGCATTGTGGCAGATGCCTGTAGTCCCAGCTACTCAGGAGGCGGAGGCAAGAGAAGGTTGCTATGAGCTATGTGACGCCATGGCACTCTACCAAGGGCAATAAAGTAAAACTCTGTCTCTACAAAAAAAATAATAATAATAATAATAATTAATAAAATAAAACATATATATATAAAAGAGGTCCCAAAACTTCCAGCTTAGCTAATTGGTGAAGATCTTGCCCTGCACAAAGCTATCAAAGTATCAAAGACTGAAAGAAGTATTTGTTTTTCCAGGTGCCCAATCCCAAAAAAAGTAATTATAAGGCATACAAAGAAATAGGGAAACATGGCTCAATAAAAGAAACAAAATACAATTGCAGGAACCAACCCTAAATAAACACAGATCAGCTGCCTGACAAAGAATTTAAAATAACTGTCATAAAGATGTTCAGTGAGGGAACTAAATGAAATCAGGAAAATGGTACATGAACAAAATGAGACTATCAGCAAAGACATAAAAACTATAAAAAGGAATGAAACAAATTCTAGAGCTGAAAAATACAATAATTGAATTGAAACTTTCTTAGACAGATTTAACAACAGATTTAATTAGACAGAAAAAAGAATCAGCAAGCTTGAAGATGTATCATTTAAATTATCAAATCAGAGAAGCAAAAAGAAAAAAATGAAAACAGGAAAAAAATCCTAAGGGACTTATGGAATGTTAGCATGTGGACCAATATATGCATTATGGGACAAGAAGGAAGAGGAGAGAGAGAAGGAGGAGAATGAGAAAAAGCAGAAAGAAATGAGTAGAGAATTTATTTGAAAAAATTATCGACAAAAACTTCCTAAATATGAGAAGAGAAATAGACATACAGATTCAAGAGGCTCAAGGAACACCACCAGCATAAATTAAAAAAGAAACACACCAAGACACACTATAATCAAACTGTTTAAAGTCAGAGGCAAGACAGAATCTTGAAAGCAGCAAGAGAAAAGTGATTCATCTGTACAAGAAAGCTTCTATATGAAGAAAACACAAGGGAAAAGCTTTGTGACATTAGACTCAGAAATTGGTGTTTTGGATCTAACACCAAAAGAGTGGATAACAAAACAAAAGTTGATAAATGGAATTGCATCAAACTTAAAATTTTTGTGCATCAAAGGACAATCAACCTATAGAATGGGAGAAAATATTTGCAAATCATCTATCTGATAAGGAGTTAATGTACAGAATATATAAAGAACTCCTATAACTCAAAAACAAAATAAAAATCAAATAACCCAATTTAAAAATGGACAAAGGACTTGAATAGACATCTCTTTAAAAATTATATACAAATGGCTAACAAACATATGAAAGGTTATCAATATCACTAATCATCAGAGAAATGCATATCTAAACCTCATACCTATTGAGATGGCTACTAAAAAATAATAATAACAACAAGTATTGATGAGAATGTGAAGGAATTATGCACTCTTCATGGGATTATAAAATGGTGCAACCACTATGGAAAAGAGTATGGAGTTTCCTCAAAAAATTAAAAACAGAGCTACTATAAGATCCAGCATTCCCACACTGAGCATATATCCAAAATAATTTAAAGCAAAATATGAAAGAGATATTTGTACGTGCACATTCATAGCAGCACTATTTACAATAGCCAAGAGGTGGAAACATCCCAAATGTCCGCCACTGATTAAATGGATAAACAAAATGTGCCATAAATATACAACAGAATATTATTCAGTCTTAAAAAAGAAGAAAATCTTATTACATACTACAACATGGATAAACCTTGAAGACATTACACTAACCGAAATAAGCTAGCCACAAAAAGACGAATGTATGATTCCTCTTACATGAAATATCTAAAGTAGTGAAATTCCTAGAAACTAAAAGTAGAATGGTAGTTTTCCGGATCTGGAAAAAGGGGCAATCTAAACCTGTGGGCTTAAGGTGAAATGTGGCCCTCTAGGTCTGTAAGTGCATTTTGACAGAATCCAAATTTTGCAGAACAAACCCTTTCAGTAAAAGGGGTGTGGCAAAGAAAAACGAAGCTTTTCTTTCCTCCTTTGTTGAATAAGAAAGAAGAATATTAAAATCAGAAGCTTGCAGGTTCCTCCATCCCAGGTAGAATTTCAGATTTGCAGAAAAAGTTCTGGAGATCTGTTTCACAACAAAATGAATGCACTTATCACTAACTGAACTACACACTTAAAAATGGTAAAGTTGATAAATTTTATATGTTTTTACCACAACAAAAAGAATTGCCCTTTATGTAATATTCATGTAAAGTAGCTTTTTTTCTCAATAACAAATGTGTGTTAATTATCTGCTTTCTAATGAGTAATTAAAAGGTAAAGGATTTATCTCTTCTAATATAATTTTTTTTTCCTTTTCTATTAGGCTTATTTGCAATCCGTAGAAACCAACATCTTCAGTGGCTTTCAGGCACCAGGTGGAAGCAGTGCCAGTATGTTAGCCGTCAACTGGAACCATTTTCACTTCTATGCAGATCCCTTTTATCAAACGTATTACAATGGAATACTTTCAAGAACAGCGAGAATGTTTATTCTTTGGTCAGCACACCTTTCTGCCCAGAAAAGGTTTCACCGAAGGAAAGTACAAAACCACCAGAGGAGAGTAAGAATGCAGTCAATGTTTTAATCTAACTCAAGTACACGTGTGTATATAGACTTTCAATTTTATAGTTCAATAACTTATATTATTAAAAAATGAAAGTAGAAACATAACTATATTCTAAGCATTGATGTTATTTCAATGTAATCTTCATAATAATCTAATGAAGTGATTATTTTGAACTTCATTTTTGTTGATGGAAAACCCTAATAAAAAATTAGTAGTTCAAAGAGATTAAATAGACTGCACTAGTTTTATTACACCACACTAGTTTTGAACTCTGAGTCTGAACAAGCCTACATATATCCCTCATTTTAACAGATGTGTTTTTTAAATTATGTGGATATGGATCTTATTTTAAATGGAAATCATTTATTATTTTTAGCACATATTTTCCCTTTTCTTTTTTCATTTTGAACTCATCTCCCTATTTTTCCCTGCCACTTTCATCCATAACATCCCCACTCAGGATACAACCTAATTTGTTTCCTTTTACATTTTCCCCTACTTTGCTTCCAGATTTTTGCCGTAATATACAATTATGCCATACAACAACATAAATATCTTTACACATATTTCCTTTAGGTTTATTACTACAGAATAAATAATCAGAATTGGAATTACTGAGTCAAAAGTAAATCATTTTTATGTTAACAGTTGCTGCCAGCTTGATTTCTTTAAAAGTCTGATAATTTATATTTCTGCTAGCAATATGAATGCCCCTTTTCCAACAAGAGTATTGATTGATTTTTTTTTTAATTTTTGCCCATCTGAAATGTTTGAAATACTTTTATTTTAATTTCTCTGTTAGAAAGTTTAAGTATTTTTTCTTCTTCAGTTTTTTGGTTAGAACATAGACCTCAGTTGATTAAGTATCTTTTCTGATGTGTATTGATCATTTGGATTTGCCTATTCATATAATTTATCCCACTTTTTTCTACTAGATTGTTTATTTCCTTTTGACCATTTGTAAGAATCTTACTAGTGTTACATATAATTAATGTTTTGTTGTATTATATATTTGAGCCTCTTTATTCAAATATTTTTTCCAAATACATTTATTGTCGATTGATTTGTTTATAGTATCTATACTATACAAATGTTAAATGTTCATCTAGCCAATTATGTCTGATTTTTTTCTTTTATACCCTCTTGATTTCCAGTTCTGATTAAAGTCTCCTCCTCCCCTAGTGTTTTCTCTCTAAATCATAGTTTTATTTTTGTTACATCTGTCATTAATCTATTTATAACCCATAATTTATTATACTATAAGACAAAAGTAACTTTTATTTTAAATAACTCTTTATTGACATTTTTTGTAATGTGAACATCTTTTTATTTTGCAAATAACCACAAATATGTTCATGTATCATGTTTTTTAAGAATAACATACCAATATTCCAAAAAGCTATTTCTATCATCTAAGTTGTATTTAAAGTTAGACAATGTGAAAATACCATAGGGGAAAAAAGTAGGTAGAGATGATAACTTCATCTGAAACAGTTGAAAACTGAAAGACTTCCCACCTGTCACTGACAAGGTGACAAGACTGATCCACTAGAACTCTAGTGAAGTAGTAGATGGGTCAGTATTAAAAAATATATAGATATAATATTTAATTGTTCAAAAATTTTATAACCTTATTATGTTTTTATTTCAGTTCCATTTTATATATAATATAATGGAGAATATACATTATATGTCTATATTCTGTATATTCATTATATAATATGTATATTCTCCATTATATTATATATGAATATATTCCAGATGGGTTTTGAATAGAAATCCCTAACCTCTAGAATTACTAGTTTATATTTATCAGAAAAAATGTCACATCTGCTAGAGCAGGTTATAAAGCATTGACTATGCCCTTTACTTTGCATATTATTCTTTCACTTGTCCATCATCTTACCACTATTCATCAACCACTTCAGTTGCACCAAGCTGAAACTTAAATCTACCTTAATGTCTACCTCTTTTGAGATATTAAGGAAGTAGTGATGTCTCAAATCCTAAGGAAATCAAGCTCACTTTAAAATATGCCATGGGGCTGGGAGCGGTGGCTTAGGTCTCTGGAAGGTGGATTGGTTAAGCTCAGGAGCATAAGACCGGCCTGAGCAAGAGTGAGACCCTGTCTCTAAAAACAGCCAGGTGTTGTGGCCAGTGCCTATAGTACCAACTCCTCGGGAGGATGAAGCAAGAGGATCACTTGAGCCCAAGAGTTTGAGGTTGCTGTGAGCTATGATGCCACAGCACTGTATCAGGGCAAGAAAATGAAACTCCATCTCAAAAAATAAAAAATAAATAAATAAAATAAAAATATTTCAAAATACTTAACAATTTTATAACAAACTTTCATTATATCTTTTAGTGATACAAAGTACTTGATTATTGATCTCAGTTTCCTTCTCTAAATTATATCTAGGTGAACTTTGGAATGAAGATGAAGATATGCGTAATCCTATAAATTTTCCTTGGGAGAAACTCACTCCATTTCAAAGACTTATTTTGGTAAGATGTGCTGTGACAAAATATTAATATTATAATTTTTTTTTTTTTTTTGCAGTTTTTGGCCAGGGCCGGGTTTGAACCCACCACCTCCAGTATATGGGGCCAGCGCCCTACTCCTTTGAGCCACAGGCGCCACCCTAGATTATAAATGTTTTGAATAATCTATTAGTAACTTAGGCCCTTCAAAATTAAATATTTATGAGTAAATGTATTGTTTTTTTTTAATTAACATTCAGTAAACAGTGATGTTAGAAGAAAGCACTTGTACTCCACCCTTAATGTCTCTTTCATGTGGAAAGAATCTAGTTAGAATATCATTTCCAGCATCTGTCTGCCCTTTCATTTACTCCTCCCTAGTGAGGAGGAAGCCTTGATAAACATGGGAGGTGAACTGAGAGTGCATACCTCAGCCCTTTCTTCTCTGTCCCTTTTTGGTATGTATCTGCCTGCAAACAGCATACTACTTCTCTGATTTTCTAATTTTTTCCAAACACCATTCTACTTCTCAATTTTCATAAATTGTACAGGAACAGACCATGGTCCCTCAGGGGGAGGCCAATGGCTAACCAGCACTGTTTGCAACAGATCAGTTATGTCCAATTCTAAGTTCATTATCAGGAAACACCTTGTTACCTCAGACTTAATCTATATCCATCAACATGGTCTTTATTATTCATAAAGACAATATTTTACCTGACTCTTCTATTTCTCAATTATTTCGGAAGCTGGCTGGTGGGTTAGAGATGTGCGTGGATATTATTTAAGAGCTCCCCCAAGACATCAAAATTTAGTATATTTTAAGACTTCACATACATCATACCACTTAATCCCTATAATAGTCTTGGGAGAGTAGGCAGATTCTCTTATTTTTCAGATTAGGAAGCCAATGCTTATAAATTGCCTAATACATCCAGAATGGAATCTCAAACAGTTTGGCTCTAACATCTGTACTCTTGTAAGTCATACTATATTGTGCTTTCCCAAGTAGATAATCCCAGATTGATCCCCATTGTTTGAAAAATCTTTTTACCTTCCAGTTTAGTGAAGAGAAAATCCATCATCTCATTTCTACTTAATTTTCAGAAAATGACAGCCTGGACCATCAATAATCCTTCTTTTGACTTCTGCCTTAAATTTTATTTTTGCAACATTTTAAAAATTCACCCTAGACAGAGAATTTTTAAAAAGACTGCCTCTGGCTTAGCAGATATGCTTTTGATTTGTCTTGCCATTGTGTTTTGGTGTTTTTTCCAACTTTTCAAGTGCAATTTATCACTAAACAAATGGATTTGAACCTCAGTTTCATGCGAGCTTGTCTCCTTGCTGTGTCCTCACACTGATAAACAGGCCCCCTCAAATCTTGTAATGGAATTAACCCCATTCATGAAGGTAGAGCCCTCATGACCCAATCCTCTCCTAAGGATTCACCTCTTCATACTATCACATTGGAAGATTAGGTTCCAACACATGAATGGGGTGGGGGGGACACCAACATTCAAACCATAGCAAGTTTTTAAGTAAAAATAACTAAAATAAATATCATTCACTAATTTTTAAATTCTACATGCACCTTAAAGTGAATTGTTCTCCATTTTTTATTGTAATAAAATATATATATATTATTTCATTTAATAATAATAATCCCTTTTAAGCCTTTTTAAGTGTGAAATTCAGTGACATTGGTACATTCACAATGGTGTGCAACCATCATTGCCATCCATTTCCAGAACTTTGTGGTCATCTTAAATAGGAATTCTATACCTGTTAAATAGTAACTCCACATTCCCTCCTCCTGGCTACTTTTTGTCTCAAATTACATAATATTTGTCTTTTTGTGTCTGACTTATTTGAGTTAGTACAATATTTTCAAAATTCACTCATGTGTTAGCATGTCTCAGAATATCCTTCCTTTCTGAAGCTAATATTCCATTGTATGCATATATCACTTTCTGTTTATCCCTTTATCCATTGATGGACAATAAATGTTTCCACCTTTTGGCTATTGTGAATAATTCTTCCATGAACATGTATTTGTATCTGGTTTGGGTTTGGGTTTCTTAATTTTTGAGCCAAATTTTGAATATTGAGAGATTTCAAATAAAAATCAATATTTCTGGCTTTATCAAAAGGTAGAAAATCAGTCAATATTGAGCCCACATACCTCAACGGCAATAGCTAGAGTTAAGTAGTGTCTAGCCCTTGGTCTAGCACACTACAGTCTTTAATGCTGCCTATTACTTCCCAAAACTGAAGTTGAATGTTAGTTGCTGTATAACATCATATTTGCATCTTCATTTTTCTTCTAATGGAGAATTATTTTCCTACTATCCAACCCACTCCATTGTTATCTACCTAGCAACTTTCAGAAGATTGATAAATCTACTCTATGTGTGGATTACTGGGATTATCATGACATGAAAATACATTTAAGCTACACTAATTGACAAAGACAAAACACTAAACAATCTATATAGAATAACTCTGTTTGTGGGAAAGGAGAGGGTGTAGAGAGATGCTTGCATGTGTGTAGAAAATATCTATGAGGAGCCACAAAATATCTATAAGGAGCCCTAACCCTAACCCTATCTATGGTTGTTTTCTATAATTGAAAATCGTTTTTTCTATAAATTGAAAATCATTTTTCAATTCTTATGTCTTTGTATCACTTGAATTTTATGTAGCAAGTATGAATTATCTGAACAACAAAAACAACTACCTTTTAAGAGTCGTGCTACATTACCTTCTCCCAATAAGTTCCTAGTGATTGTAGATTGTGAACTAGAGCCCTTATGAATATAGTGATCCTATTTTCCAAACCAGAAGTCAGAAGACATGGTCCAATAAAGTCCTGAATGTATATATAGAGAAGAATTTTGAATATTTAAAACTGGGACTGACCTGTAAGATATTGAGATTGCCACATAAGATACTAGGGTAAAATGTAGTAGACATAAGGCTTGACCTAGAGAAAGGGAATATCTTAGAGTTCCATGAACACAACAACTTTGTCTAGTTTTTCACCCCTTTTGACTGCTATTGCCTATTAGACCATAAAGAGAAGGGGGGAAAGATCTTAATGAGGGGATACGGACATGCAGAAAATTTCAGAACTCTTTGTGGCTGCTTAGAAAAGAACTAATGTAACTCCATTTTTTCTATCTTCTCTTTTCTATCTTCTCTTCTATCTTCTCTTTCTCTCGCACCCCTCAAAAAATGCCCTTGAGGTTAAAATTTTTAACAGTTGAGAAATTTAATAAATGATTGAATAACCAATATAGTCAAGGAGGAGCTAGTAGCATGGTGGTGACAAAGGATCAAGATCACATTTGGTAACAGAGACTCTGCAGTGATGGTGTCAGGGGAACACACCTAGTCATTTGTTTCACTCAACTGCCTCTAATACTGTGTCATTAATTGCATATACTGGATCTTATTCTAACATTGTCTCATTAGTTGAATGTACAGGAAAAATTCTGCTATTTAAACCAAAAAATTTTTAAATTTTTCATTTTTAAAAAGAAGTGATTCATTAAAATAAAACTTTAAAATTAATTTTCCCAAAAGGTAACAGAAAATAATAGAATTTGGCATAATGATTAAATGTATTATGTTAAACATATAAAATTACAAATATTTGGCACTTTCTAATGGGTAAAAATTACAACTTCCCATCATTCAACCTAGTACATCCACACAGACACACAAATGTGCAGTTTCAGTTTTGCCTTAAATAATGGCATCCTGGGTACTGAATGTGCCAAAGACATATCTTATGGTTATTACTTAAAAGTATAACATGTAAGTGATTTGCATAAAACAATTTTTATTGGAAAGGTCTTTCCAATAAAATTATTCCAACATTGGCAATAATCTCCAATAGACTCTGAATTTTAATTACATGTATACTGTTTCCAAAACCTTTAGTCCATCTAAAGTTCTTCTCAGATTTGTATTCTATTTGCTTAAACATACAAGGATTGTGCCATTCGCCTTCATTTTATTAATGGGAAAATTAGTACTCTTCCAGTTGTATCATCCTGGATTTTTCATCCTCCTTGCTCCCATGGGATTTTCTTGCTCTAGACAAGAATAGCAAAGCAGGAAGAAACTCAGACAAAAGGTCTCCTTTTGTAGAATCAGGAAGTGTTACTTGGATCTTTACATTAAAAGTGAGACTTCACTCAGAGTGTGAGTGAAATAGAGGCAAAACATAGTCCTGGTGTCTAGGAAGGGTCCCATGAGGGCCAAGAGCACAGTGACAGTCTCCCTATCATGTGTAGACTCTCTCCCATTAAACTTTCTCAGCAGGAGAAACACCAGAAAACTCTGGATGAAAAGCTAAAGACTGAATATTTCCTATTTTTATTCATTTTATCATAGGAAATATTCCTTAGGGAGTTTTATATTTACTTTATCTTACACAGTTTCTTTTGTAGGTAAAAATCCTTAGACCAGAACATTTAAAAAATTCAGTAAAAAAGTTTATTATTGAAAAAATGGGAAGTGAATATCTTCAAAGAACTGAAGTAAATCTGAAAGAATCATTTGAACAATCCAATGCCAGAACTCCATTGGTACTTATTTACTCTCATGGTAAGCTATTTGTGAATAGTGAACATGATGAAATGTTATCACCCAAAAGATGTGGCGAAGTCAAGTTACTCTATGTTTAAAATATTTTCTTAATCTAATTTAAACATTTCTGGAAAAATACCAATTAAAACTTTAATTTAAACCTTAAGAATGTATTAAGAATAATTTTTTAATATATTAATAAAAGAATAAAGAGGAATAAAACTCAGATTCATAAATATGAAAAAATGTATCAGTCAGTGCTAATTTCCTGCACAGAAAATACCTTTCAAACACATATTTTGATCTGAAAGTTGTGATTGCCCATATTTATTAATTGTTCTAATTAACATTGACTTTTACAAAAATATATGTTATGAAATAAACTATCAGAAATTTGGGCCTGCTGATCCAACCCTTGTATTCTTTAAAACTTCAAAGGTGAGGGGATGGAGCAATCAGACCAAAAGGATCATTCAGTTGAGCTCTTCTCCTAAGACTGGGAAAAAGAGAGAACCCAGCCAAACCTGGCATGGGGACCCTACCCAGAGTCCTAGCTCAGGAAGCACAACAAGGAGATGGTGAGCTGGATAAAGGTAGTGATACAGAGCAGCATAAATCTGACTAATTAGGCAAATGATTGTGACCTGCCAGGATTGGCCAGCCACACCCCCACCCCCACTCCATGGAGGTCTGGGACAGGAGGAAACCTTTCTGGAATTTTTGGTTTAGGGGGAAAGATTCACATTGAGTGGAAAGCTTGGAAGAATGGGTGGATTTGAACCAAAAGCAGGAACTAGATTTGAATATTGTGTGGAGTGGATTTGCCATTGGTTTGGTGGCTGACAAGGCAGCCACAATTGGAAGGTCTCAGTGCCCAGGGGTCAGCCATTGTAGGAAGGTGTGAGAAGGTCTTAGCAGGGGCTTAAAGCACAGCTGTCTCAATTCTGCCTGCCAGGATCAGAACTCCACTCTTGGGACAGGCTGAGAGACCCCTGCACCCCACAGAAATAGGTGTGAGGCCTCTGAAGGATTCTTGTGAGCTTTAAGATCCCAACCCAACAGGGTCTGAATGCTGAGGAAACAATCAGGCAATTGCCAAAGGCAAATAAGTTAGGAATAAGAACCACAGAGTTGCTGGCTGTGTTCTCTGTCTCCTAAAAAAGAAAATACACCACCACCTGAAATATATATATTCCTCATGGCAATTTATTGCAATATATATATACATATATATATTTCTATTAAGGTTGGTCCTTTCCACTATATATATTTTTTTCTTAGTATTTTTTTTTTCCTTTTTTATTTTATTTTATTTTTTTTTTCTCTTCTATGTTGCTGAGATTGCTGCTGTTTTTGGCTGTTTCGATTTTTGTTTGTTTGGCTTCTTTGTCTTTTGTTTTTGCTAATTTTTTTGACTAGTTCTTTTGTTAACTTCCATTTTTTACTTTCATCATGAGCAAGGACTACTGTATTTTTTGTCACAGTATTTTAGCCTCTCTCCATTTCAGTCCTCTTCAATCTCTCTTTTGATAGAAACTCTTCTACTTTCCTCATCTTTCCCACATAAATCACTTGTGCGATAGCTAAGATATCACTTCCTTTTTTTTGGTTTTTCTTCTTTCTTTCCTTTTTCCTTTTCCCTCTCTCTCCTTTATTTGATACAACTGTATTTTTAATTTTCTTGACCTATTCTTATTTTATTTTTTTCTTTTCTGTTTCATCTTTTCTTTTCTTGATGAGTAATGGGATGGCATGACTGTGACCTGGCCAGGAGGTCACAGCAGTAGTCTGATTCAAGGAGGCCAAGAGATCATGGTCTAGGGAGCCATTCTAGTTTGCCTCTGGGAAGACAGCATTCACAAGTCCACACTGTGGAATTTTTCTATTTCTTTTTCATTTTTATTTATTTTTTCCTTCTTGTTTTTGCTCTTTTCTTTCTCTTTCTGTTTTTGGTAGAAGAAGAGTTTGGCTTTGCTGAGCCTGGTAAGGAGCTCCTGATTTTGAGGAACATGCCCTGCCCAGCCCCTCAAAATCCTTGGTTTACAAGTGTGGCCTTAACATCAACATTGACCATGATATCAATACCATATCTTCTATCATTCTCATTCTCTCTTCTTGTCTTCATTCTCTCCTGTTCTTCAATTCTTTCCTTCATCCCCTTCCCTTTTTTCTTTTTATTTTCTTTTTCTCTTTCTTTTCTTCTTTCTTTCCTTTCCTCTTGTTTCTCCTTGCTTGTGTTGTATACTTCTCTTCCTTTTGACATAAGCTCTGAGACAAAGTAATTTGAAGCAAAGGAGGAAGCAAGAAGGAAAAGGAGGGACAAGGAAGCGAACATGAAAAAAGAAGACATGAGAAGTAACCAGCAGAAAAATTCAGACAACATGAAAAATTAAAACAGAAGAACCCCCCCCCCCCCAAGGGACCATGAGGCAGCTACTGTGAAAGATTGCACCTATAAAGAATTAATGGACTTGACAGAAAGGGAATTGAAAATATGAGTGATAAAGACAATAAAAGAAATGGACAAGAAAACAGAATGACAGAACCTAAAGTCAGATGAGAGATATGTAGATATAGAAAGGATATGCAAGAGCTTAAGGAAATGAAGGAGAGAATCAGAGAATGTAAAGATGCAGTAGAAAGTATCAAAAATAGGTTAGACTATGGAAAAGAAAGAACCTCAGAGCTAGAGGATAAAGTTTTTGAGTTAACCCAGGGAGGCAAAGAGACAGAAAAGAAGAGAAAGGAAGCAGCAGTTAAAGAACTATGAGACTTCATGAAGTGTACAAATATATGAATAATAGGAATCCCTAAAGGAGAAGGCCAGATGCAGTGGCTCATACCTGTAATCCTAGCACTCTGGGAGGCCAAGGCAGGTTGATTGCCCTGAGCTCAGGAGTTCAAGACTAGCCTGAGCCAGAGCAAGACCTCATCTCTAAAAAAAAAAAAAAGCTGGGTGTTGTGGCAGGCACCTGTAGTCCCAGCTACTTGAAGACTGAGGCAAAAGAATTGCTTGAGCCCAAGAGTTGGAGGTTGTTGTGAGCTCTGATGCCACAGCACTCTACCAAGGGCCACAAAGTGAGATTCTTTCTCAAAAAATAAATAAATAAAATAAATAAAAATAAAGGGGAAGAAGATTGCCCCAAAGGAATGGATGCCCTACTGTAGACTATCATAAATGAAAACTTACCCAGTTTTACAAACAATCTCAACACCCTCCTTTCAGATGAATATTGAACCCTGCGTGATCTCAACTCAAACAGAACTTCTCCAAGAAACATTGTAAGGAACCTGTCCAAAGTCAAGATGAAAGAAACAATTCTGCAAGCAGCTAAGAGTAAATGTCAACTGACCTAAAGAGGCAGAGCCATTAGGATGACAGCAGACTTAAACAATTTTCATCCCAGAATTCTGTATCCTGCTAAACTAAGCTTCAAAATTGATGGAGAAATCAAATCTTTTGTGGCTATACAAACACTGAGGAAATTATCCCTGACTACTACAAGAAACTCTATGCCCACAAATTTGACAATATGGAGGAAATGGATCAATACCTGGAATCACACCCTCTCCCTAGACTTAATCAAGAAGAAATAGATCTCTTGAACAGACTGATATCAAGAACTGAGATTAAAAAAAAAAAAACAATAAAAATTCTCCCAACAAAAAAATGCCCTGGTCCAGATGGCTTCACAGTAGAATTCTATAAAACCTTCAAAGAAGAGCTTCTATCCATACTGCAGAAATTATTCCAAAAACATTGAGAAGGAAGAAATCTTCCCCAATACATTCTATGATGCAAACATCACCTGGATACCAAAACCAGGAAAAGTCCCAACTAAAAAAGAGAACTTCAGACCAATTTCACTAATGAATATAGATGCAAAAATTCTCAATAAAATCATAGCCAATAGATTACAGCTATACATTAAAAAAAATATTCATCATATAATAAACAAATGGGATTTAATTAAACTGAAAAGCTTCTGTACAGCCAAGGAGACAACAACCAAAGCAAATAGACAACCTACACAATGGGAAAGGATATTTGCATATTTTGAATCAGACAAATGCTTCATAACCAGGATCTATACGGAACTTCACTTAATCCACAAGAAAAAAACCAACAATCCCATACATCAATGGGGAAGAGATATGAATAGAATCTTCTCTAAAGAAGACAGACAAATGCCTAGCAAACATATAAAAAAATGCTCATCATCCCTAATTATTAGAGAAATGCAAATTAAGACCACCCTGAGATTTACCTAACCCCAACGAGAATAGCCTATTTCATAAAATCTCAAACCTGCAGATGCTGGCATAGATGTGGAGAGAAAGGAACACTTTTACACTGCTGGTGGGACTGCAACTAATACAACCTTTCTGGAAGGAAGTATGGAGAAACCTCAAAGAACTCAACCTAGAATCCCGTTTGATCCTGCAATCCCATTACTGGGCATCTATCCAAAACGGGAAAAAAAACTTTTATTATAAAGACACTTGTACTAGCCTATTTATCGCAGCCCAATTTACAATTGCCAAAATGTGGAAACAGCCTAAATATCCTTCAACCCAGGAATGGATTGGTGAGCTGTGGTATATGTATACCATGGAATATTATTCAGCCATAAAAAATGAAAATTTTGCAGCATTTGTACTAATCTAGATGGAGGTGGAACACATTATTCTTAGTGAAGGTATCATAAAAATGGAGAAGTATGAATCCTATGTATTCAATTTTGATATGAAGACAATTAATGACAATTAGTGACATGGTGGGGCATGGGGGAAGAGGAGACCAGACAGAGAAGATGGAAGGGGTGAGGGAAAGGAAAAGAAGAAGAAGAA
>CAUYPK010001243.1:0-26125 GCA_963574355.1 Loris lydekkerianus
ATTAAATCATAACTATGTACATTGGTATGATCATGGGGCATCATACACTAGTTTCACAGACTGGTTGACACATTTATATCACACTGGTTAACATAGCCTTCCTGGCAATTTCACAGTTATTGTGTTGAGACATTTACATTCCACATTTACTAAGTTTCACATATACCATTATAAGATGCACCACAAGTATATTCTCACCAATCCCCCTCCTTCCACCCACATCCCCCCTCCCTCCCCTCCCTTTCCCCCTTCCCCCATTCCTAGGTTGCTAATGGGTTACAGCATTCATGTGAAAGCCCTAAATTAGTTTCATAGTAGGGCTGAGTACATTGGATACTTTTTCTTCCATTCTTGGGATACTTTACTAAGAAGAATATGTTCCAGCTCCATCCATGTAAACACAAAGGAGGTAAAGTCTCCATCTTTCTTGCATGTTTTTGATATGGACAATTCTGAGAAGGCTTTTTAAATATCTGGACAGCATTTCCTCCCACGTCTAGGCGTTGGGACAATTACTATAGTGATGCTTTGTGCTCTATGTGACTTTATTAAAGGGCATTGTGAATCTCTTACATCATTTTTCTCTTAAAAAATTAAATGTACACTAAAAAAATATTAACTATGCACAAAGGAAGTTTTCTTTTTCCCCCTCTTCCTTTGGCAAGAAGCTCTGGGGTGCCAGGTCATGATTAACTGCTTTGCTAGATGGGGGAGTTTGGGTGCCTCCTTGGGTCCTGATGTCTTTGGGTGGCAGAGCTCCTGAGGCCCTTCCTCATCCCACTCATCTAACATCTAAGTGCCCCAAACACTTCCAGGGCATGGGCAGTGAGAAGAGAGGGACAGAAGGTGGGTGAGTTTGGGGAATTTTCCCAACTATCTTTTCTATCACACTAGAGTTTAGGGCTTTCCTATACTTTCAATAATAATAGCATCATAAAATTTCTTGAGCACATATAAAGCTAGTGCAAAATATGTAAAGACTAATATGTAAATCTACTAGAAGAAAACATAAGAGAAGACCTTGATATTGGTTTGGGCAAATATTTCTTGGATATGACCCCCAAAACACAGGCAACAAAAATAAAAATAAATGTTTTATACACACACACACCACTCACAAAAAACACATGAAGAGCTTTAATCGATATCGGAAAGTAGGGAGGGTGGGAGGGGCATGAGAGATAAATATCTAGCTAGGGAGTACAATGTACACTGTGCCGATGATGAGTACACTAAAAGCCCTGACTTCAGTATGATGCATTTTATCCATGTAACAAACAATACTTGTACACCTTCATTTTTTTTGAAACAACAACAAAAAATCTCTAATCTAAAAAAAAACTTAAATGTAGTTAAACAGAAAAAAGATAACCTGCCAATTGAAGCACGATAGTGTATTAGTTGCAAAATACATATATTCCAATTTCATAAATGTTAAATATGAAAATAAATGTATATCTAAGAATGACAAAAAACAAAGCATCTGCACAAATTAAAGGGCTTCTGCACGGCAAAGGAAGCAGTCAACAGAGTGAAGAGACAGCCTATGGAATGGGAGAAAATATTTGTGAACAATACTTTGATAACGGTTTAATATCCAAAATGTATAAAAGACTCAAATGACTCAAGAGTAGTAAATAACTCGATTAAAAAATAAGCAAATAACCTGAACAGACATTTCTCAAAAGAAGGCACAGATGATCAACATTGTTAACCATCAAGGCAATGCAAATTAACATCACAGTAAGAATTCAGGTCATACCTGTTAGAATGGCTCCTCTCAATGAGAGGAAATAGCAACTGTTGCTGAGGATGTGGAAAAAAGGAAACCCTTGTACACTGATGTTGGGAATGTGATTAGTACTGCCATTATGGAAAACAGAATGGAGGTTCTTCAATAAATTAAAAATAGTACTATCACGTGATCCAGTAATTCCACATGTGCGTATATATCAAAAAAGAAATGAAATCAGGATGTCTAAGAGATATCTGCACTCCCAAGTTCACTGCAGCATCATTATTCACAATAACCAAGATATGGAATCAATCCAGCATTATTCACAATGGCCAAGATATAGAAATAATCTAAGTGTTCATGGGTGGATGAATGGGTAAAGAAAATGTTATTTATTTACAATGGAATACTAGTCAGCTTTTAAAGAGAAGAAAATCTTGTAATTCAGAGGATGTCATGCTCAGGAAAATAAGCCAGGTGCAGAAATACTGTATGATCTTGTTCATGTGTGGAATCTAAAGAAGTTTATCTCATAGAAGCAGAAAGTAGAATGGTGTGCAGGGTTGTGTGATTTGGGAAAGGTGACCATCACCTCACTCCTGGCCCATGGGAATTGTCTCCTAACTCCTGCAGGAAGCCACTCAGCAGGTGGCAGTGAAAGTTGGTTTAGGTAGTCATATGATCTGATTTTGGTCACTGAACTATGGGAATGGGGGTGGGTAGGTGCTTGTTCCTGGAAAATGCTTCCTTGCTTAGTTGAGAGATCAGTCAAAGAGGCACACCCTCTCATTTTGGTCAGGGTGGAGTTTGATTGTGAAGCTAGACTTGCTGCAGCCATTTTGTCACCATGAGGCAAGCCAGCCTTAGGTGGAAGTGGCCCAGAGAGGCAGAATAGGGAGACCTTAAGTTTTGAGCTGCTCTCGGGTCCACTCCTGAAGTCTGGTAGTGCAGCCACCTCTGCTCCCTTATCTCCTTGCAAAAGAGTTTCGATTCTCCTCCCTCCTTCTATTAATGTGTATAATTTTTATTTTTATTTTTATTTACTTTGTTGTACTGAATGCCCATAGTATCTCTTTTTAAGTTCTCTTCTTTCATCGTCAGTTGTTGTGGAAGATGGTAAGTTTGCACTGTGGACCCCTGCAGAATTTGATACAGTCATGTTCCACCAAGAACAGCCTTTGGGTGACTAACTGGATTACATTCATATTGTAGATGAAAACAAGGAGCCTCATGTTAATAAAAAAAAATTAACAAGGTTTATACTGTGGAAAAAGGAGAGCTTTACTGCGCATACAGGGTAGCAGCCTGTTGGGTGGCCATTCCAACAGGCTGGGAAGCAGAGCCCCAGTGAGAAGCCAGGAACTCGCACTTCAAAGGACAGACAAAAGGAACAAAATTTTATATTGCGTGAGGTGGTTAAATATACGTACTCAGCAAGCTATAGGAGGAGTCATGAATATTTATGAAGGAAATCATGCGTTTGTAATTGTGCTTTATATCTCTCTCATTCTATCATAACTGGGAACTCAGTTTTAAGATGTTTGTGGGGGTCCTCATGGCCAAGAGGGGTCTTCTCGGTTAGCAGAGGGCTTGGGATTTTATTTCTAGTTCATATCTGCAAAGCCAGCAGCCTTGACCATCCCATGGGCAGAGCACAGCCTCAGGAGGGAGTGAAGGCCTAGTTACATCCATCTGCCACAGGACTAGGCATCTCTCCAACGCACACAATGGCTGGGGCTGCAAGTCCATTTCTGTTTCGTCAACTAGCTTCGCATGTGCCATTCCTGCCTTAGCACCTCCTAAATGCACCCTAAAAATAATCCTCCTTGTTTCAAGCATGAAGTCTGATTGCGAAGCCCATCATTGTCCTGGAGGCTGGGCCACTGTGATGGCCTGAACCCATCCAGAGCCACCCTGGAGGGTCAACAGCAGCGGGGAAGAGCCACCAGCAGTGTCTGTCAACAGACCTTCACCTAGTGAAGGGACATTTTCCTGGTAGCTTGCAGTCTGTGTGTTTGTCTTAAGAGACAGCATCTGTTTGCGTCCTCTGCTCACGTGGCCTCTTTCTCCCTTCACTTCCTGCCCGCTGCCTTCCAGTTCTCTTCACCTTACCACCCCCTGAGCTGGCCTCCCCTCCTGGGGATTTCCTCTCCCCCACAGATGCCCACTTCTCCGCCTGTGCAGGGCAACGCAGTTCTCACTTTGCCTTCTTGCCCCCTCTAAGCTCATCCTGGGGCTTTCTCCTGCCGGAAGCAAGCATGCAGTCCCCGGGGAGGTGGCAACAACCCTGGCCACTGGGATTTAATGTAAAAAACTTCTCTCTGTTCCATTCTGCCCGGGAACCCTTCCTTCACTCCTGTCTTCCATGTCTGAGCTCTTTGAGGATAGGAATAGCCCAGTTCACTTCAGATCCTTAGTGCTAAGCAGGGCTGGGTGTGTAATGAAAGCTCAGTGGAGGTAAAAAAGGATGGATGGGAAAGGCTGGAAGACAGACAGAACATCCCTTTCCCCACAGATACGGTGCTGGAGAGCCCGGGATACAGGGGCTTGGATGGGAAGTGCCCCTTAAGGATTCCTTAGCAGGCTTTGTCTCTGGTGGAGGGAATTTTTCTTCTTCCTCCCTTTTCTGTCTCCTAAGTCTGTGTTCCTGCAACCTTTGTAGACTTTGCCAATTAACAACCATGTCTTCCTGGTGACTTCACAGTTACAATTCAACCCAAGTACTAAGAAAGTCTTCTCAGCATCTTCTGTCTCCTCTGCTGGTTTGGGGCCTGCATTCTTTGACAGTTACCACAGATGACTCAACAGTTTCTGTTTTCCATTCACCCGTTGCACCAGGCTGTACCTGTGGCTCAGGGTTGGGGGAAGGGTGGGCGGAGGCTTTGAGGGCAGGAGGCTGAGCTGTGATCGTCACTGTGGTATTTACTAGAAGGCAGATGGTTTCTTTGCTCTCTTCCTTTGAGGGTTTGTTCTCCACATCCACCTTTCTTTCATTTATTTATTTATTTATTTATTTATTTTTTTTTTTTGAGACAGAGTCTTACTATGTTGCCCTCAGTAGAGTGCTGTGGCATCGCAGCTCACAGCAACCCCAAACTCTTGGGCTTAAGCGATTCTCTTGCCTCAGCCTCCCAAGTAGCTGGGACCACAGGCGCCCGCCACAATGCCCGGCAATTTTTTGTTGTTGTTGTTGTTGTTGTAGTTGCCATTGTCGTTTTAGCAGGCCTGGGCCGGGTTCGAACCCGCAAGCCCCAGTGTATGTGGCTGGTGTCCTAACCACTGAGCTTTGGGTGCCGAGCCACACACCCACCTTTCATTTGCACGAGTGCTTGACAGTGGGTGCATCTCCCTTGGTCATGGAGTTGAGGCATTTTTGATTCTTGCTGCTTTCCGTAAGAAGAGATCCTGAAGCAAAACTTCCAATGGGACCAGGCAAAGGGGACAGGTTATTAAAGTGGGAACATGTTGTGAATTCAGGATTGATTTTGAAGTTCATGTTAGTACTTCATTCGAGAACATCTGTGCTTCCTAGAATCACACAGTGATCAAGGATATTCCTTGTCACAAGGGCACTCAGAGTATGTATCTGAAGATGTATTTTCCCCTAGGCCAAAAGTGATTTTATGATTTAGATTTTGAGAAAATCACACATGAACACTGTTTTTAGACTGTTTCTAGTTGTCTGCCCCCAAATAAGTGGCTGAAGCAAAAATCTTACTCAGTGGAGGTTTATTAAGCCAAAGTTGAGGATGCACACAGGAAAAAAACACAAACTGTAGACAAAACTGTATCTGTTTGTCCAATGGGGAATTTTGAAGTCTCAGTGTTTAAAGGGACACAGAAGAGAAAAGGTAGGGGCTGTGGGGATAGTGAGGCAAAATGGTTCCATTTTTTGTGAGGCCCAGTAAAACTTACATTTTACATAAGATGAGGTGAATATTAGAAGAGAAAAAGAGTGAAGGAAGCATTGATTATGTAGATGTCCTTAGGTAGGTGAGAGGATGCCTGATCTTGTCTCTGTTCTTTGCCTGGGAAGATAAACTTGCAAGTCCTTATTAGTATGGAATCTCAGCAGACACAGCCTGCAGACTTCAAGTCACATCTTTGCTTACAGGAGGTCAGCAGGAATTCCCTTACTGTGTGGGTGCCTAAGGCTTTTCTTTACCTTATCTTTTGCGTAAGTTGTTGGGTGGCCCTGAGATTTTGATTTCCTTTTTTACATAGGTTTTTTTTTTTTTTTTTTTTTCTTTTTAATGCACAAAGGTTGTTTTTTTGGTGGTTGTTGCCTTGGTTATTGTCTCTATTTAAAATAAACTTTTAATTTTTTAACAATTTTGAATTCATGAACTAAAATAAAATCCTAAGCTTCCTGCTGACTGAATGGACCCCCTCTTGGCCAAAGGGACCGCAGAGAAACCTTAAAACTGAGTTCTCTGCTCCTGCTAGAGAATAGAGGGCAGACGCACCTCACCGTATCTTCTTTTTTCTAAGGACTGTGAGGTTTTCTTCCAATGGGCTAAATACAAACCAATCTCATGATCCAGCCCTGTTGGAATGGCTACAGTCGGTTATGAGAAATAAAGCTCTCCTTTCCAAATTATAAACCTTATTATTTCCTTAGTTAACAAATTTATAGAAAGTTGCAAAGATAGTATAGAGAGACAAATATACCTCTCCCCTATTGTTAATTCCTTACACAACCAGAGCACATTTGTCAAAACTAAGAAAGCAGTACTGTCAGTTAAACTCTTACTTGTTAGTTAAATTCTTATTTGAATTTCCTTAGTTTTCCCACCGGTGTGAAACCCATCCAGGATGTCATACTGTGTTTTCTTTTGTTGCATCTCCTAAGTGTCCCCTGGTCTGTGACAGTTCCTCGGTCTTCCCATGCTTTTCATGACCTGACCCTTTTGAATAGTGCTGGTCAGGTATTTTATGCAAAGTCTCTCAATTTGCATTTGTCTATGTTTTCCTCGTGACCAGGCTGGGATTATGGGTTTTGGGAAGAATACCATGAGAGGAAGTGTCCTCCTGGTCACATCATCTTGGGGTGCATTCTATCAACATGGCTTGTCACTGGTGATGTTAACCTGAATCACCTGGCTGAGGTGGCGCTTGTCAGGTTTCCCCACTTAATGTTACTCCTTCTCCCTTTGGAAGCGAGTTCTAAGTGCAGCCATCATTGAAGGGGATGGGTGGTGTGGAGATGGTTAAGCTCTATGTTCTGGAGGGGAGAGTGGCTACACAAATTATTCATTATGAGACATTTTCTTTCATGTATTTATTTATTAAACCATTTACTTATATTGGTGTAGTCTCCTGTATATTTATTTTATGTTTGGGCTGTAATCCAATAATACATTTTGTTGCTCAAATTGCTCCAGCTTTGGCCTTGGAGTCCTTCTGGTTGGCTCTTGTGACCCTCTGCCATGCCCTGTCCTTTTCTTAGCAGAGCGTTCCTTACTTTCTGACTCTGTAATATGCTCTAGGCTCATCTTGCATTATCCCAACCCCTGTCCTAGAACCAGCCATTTCTCCAAGGAGTCCTTGGAGTTTCTTTTATTTGAGAATAGTACAGTATGACTGGGAGCAGTGGCTCACGCCTGTAATTCCTCACTCTGGAAGGCCCAGGTGGGTGGATTGCTTGAGCTCAGGAGTTTGAGACCAACCTGAGCATGAGCAAGACCCTGTCTCTACTAAAAATAGAAAAAGTAGCTGGATGTTGTGGCAGGTGCCTGTAGTCCCAGGAGGCTGAGGCAGGGGGAGCACTTGAGCCCAGCAGTTTGAGGTTGCTAAGAGCCAGGCTGACACCATGGCACTTTGCTCAGGGCAACACTGAGACTGTCAGAAAAAAAAAAGAAAAAAGGAGTAGTACAGTTTTTAGAAACCAAGTTTTGAGCATACACTTGTAATTTTTACTTAAGAAAACAATGGCTTTACCATATTTCCCTTTCTGGTCATCTATTTTTTGCCCCAACACCTTATATTTAAAGATTTTAAATATACAGCAAAATTGAAAGACCTTGACTTTGAACATCTATAAACCCACTACCTAGATTCTGACATTTACGTGCCACTATACTTGCTTTTTTACTTTGTTTTTTCATCTGTCTATCCTGCTATTCACCAGATTCTGTATTTTGGGAGGCTTTTCAAAATTGCAAACATAGGTAAATGTCCCTTTAAATAAACAAGCATGTATGCCATTAACAAAACATTAATATGTGTTCAGACCTTTTTAACTTTCTGTAAAATTTCATACAATAAATGCAAAAAATTCTAAGTATACATTCTCAGAATTTTGACAAACGCATACACCTGTGTAACGCAAATACCTACAACATATGTAGAACATCATCATCATTCCAGAAATGTCACTCAGGCTCTTCCCAGCCAACCCCCTGCCCCTCCCTCTTGGAAGTAACAACTACTATAGATTTTTCCTCCCACCATAGGTTAGTTTTGTCTGTTTCAGAATTTAATATAAGTGGAATCACACAGTTTATTCACACAACAGATTTTTGGTGGCATATTAATTCAATGGTAGTATATTAATCCATACAGCAATGGGCATGAGTGAGCTATGACTATAACAGAGAGTAAGATGACTCTCATTAGCCATTCTGAATGAAAGAAGCCAGACACAAAACAATTAGTAGTGGCATAATCCCATTTCTTTAATACTCAAAAGAAGTAAAAAAATTATTTATGATTTTATAAGGCAGGACAGCAGCTAGCATTGGGGAATACTGATTGAGGAGGACAAGATCCTATGTGCTGGTTCTGTAAGGTGGGTTTCCTTGGGTTGGGTGGGATTGCACAGATGAGTTTACTTTGTGATAATCCTCTGGGCCATCCATATAGGACTCATGCCTTTGTTTTTGGTGTATATTATTAAAATGCTTTTAAAATAAGACGCTACTTCATGGCCATCAATTTTGTGTATGTATTAGCTATGTATTGATATGTAACAAATTTTTCCAAAATTTAGCAACTTAAACGCAATATGTATTGTCTCAACAGTGTCTGAGTCAGGAATTTCAGGGAATCTAAGCTGGGTGGCCCTGGCCTGGGGTCTCCCATACCGTTAAATTTAGGATGTTGGCCAGGGGTTGACAATGGCTAGAAGAGCCACTTCTAAAAAGGCTTAATGACATGACTGTTGGCAGGAGACTTCAGTTCCTCCCCATGTGGACCTCTTCATAAGGCTGCCTGGGTGTCCTTGAATCTCAGCAGCTGGCTTTCTCCAGAGAAAGTGACCCAAGAAAGCTCAATATAATGTTGCCTAGAATAATTTATGTGTGTCAGTAGTAGTACAGTCATTTTCATTGCTGAATTATATTTCATTCTATGAATAGACCATAGTTTGTTTACCTTTCTTCTACTGGCAGACGCCTGGGCTGTTTCCAGTTTGGAGCTATTATGAATAAAGCTGATAGGAACATTCTCTAAGAATTTTTGTGAATGTGCGATTTTATTTCTCTTAGGTAAATACCTAGACATGTAATTGTTGGGTCATAGGATAGGTCTATGTATAGTGTTATGAAATCTGCCAGATCATTTTCCAGAAGTGGTTGTGTTATTTAAATATTTCACAACAAAGTATGGCAGCTCTCATTGCTACACATTCTTGCCAACATTTGGTGTTGTCATTAAAAAATTGTTTTTCTGGCTGTTCCCGGTGGGGGCGTAGTGTTGTCTCATTATGCCTTTCATTTGGATTTCTGTGATGTTTGATGATTTTGTGCACTTTCTTGCGTTCTTTCTGGACATGAATATATTCCCTTTTGTGAAGTGTCTGTTCAGATCTTTTGGAGGTATCTATATGTGTGTGTGTGTGTAATTCTATGCAATTTTATCCCATGTCTGCTTTTGCGTGATCACTACCGTGGTCAGAGCACACAACAACATCACACCATTAAGATACTCTCTCTATTTCTCCTTCAGTGTCAGACTCTCCCCATAGTCCTGGCAGCTACTGATATGTTCTTTGTTATCATAATTTTGCCATTTTAAGGATGCTATAAAATTGGGCTCATATAGTCAATTTTTTGAAATAGGCCCTTTTTTGAACAATGCCTTTGAGATCCATCCAGGTTGTCCTCGGTGTCATCAGTAGTTCATTCCTTTTAATTTTATGAGTAGTATTCTATTGTGTGGATATGCTAGTTTATTTATCCCTCAGTTGGGAGATATTTGGATTTTTCCAAATTTTTGATGATTACAAATAAAGCTACTATAAACATTGGCTATTTTTGGTTTATTTTCATTGGTAAACAAACTGTTTCCTTTCTCTTGGGTTTATACCTCAGAGTGAGAGTGCAAGGTTGTATGAAAAGTGTGTATTTAACTTTGTGGCAAACTGTTAGACTTTTCCAGAGTGGCTGTACCATTTTACATTCCTACCACATGTGAATAACAGAGCCGGTTGCTTGGCATCCTTGTTAATACTTGTCATGGTCAGCATCTTAATTTTTGTCGTTCTCATTGGTATGTATGGCTTGATTATTTTTTTGCTTAGCATTGTATGGTTTGGCCCTGGGCCACGTGCCAGGCTTCCCGGAGAGGGATCTGTCTTGTGCTGGAAGCCCACACCACACACCTTTTGAAATCTGCCAGATCATTTCCCAAAGTGACCGATCATACTGATATTAAACATCTCATAGCTGTCAAATCCTAGTAATGCTTTTATGCAATCCACGTAGAAAAATAAAACACAACATGTGAATAGGTGAGGACTGATAAGTTACATATTGGACACAAAACTTAAGAGATTCTTTAGAAGTCTCTTAGTTCTCATTGGTGTATGCTTTAGCTTAGAGGCTCAGAGATCTGCAAACTTGTTCTTAGTAATAAGACCCGTTTTCCAAGCTAAACCCTGTACAGATCACCAATTGATAAGTCAGGTGACAGTGGAGCTGCTGGGCAGAGCTGGGTCTTCTCTGTCTTTCATCATGGCCCCCACAGCTGTCCCTAGATGCTCCTCAGCAAGTGAGGTCTGACTTCTAACCTCAGGTCTAATGCCGTCTACCCAGCTGTTTTAGGTGGGAGTGTTCCTAGGCACAGGGACAGAATATTTGCCTTGTTTCTACATCTCATAGACCCAAGAAGACAGAAAGGAGAAATTATAGCCGAGAAAATACCAGAAAAATTATTTATGTACCCATTGTTATACAGACAGCATTTGAGGTAACCTGCCAAGATTGTTGAATGTGTAGGTTTATATTTAAAGGTAGTAAATACATAATCGACTGTGTATATCACTTAGAGGTATTGAATGCTTGGGAGTGTTTCTAAAGCCCTGATTTTTCCACCTTTTGCTTTAAAAGTGTTAGAAATTTAGATATCATTCTTATGATAAACAGACGTTCAAGCTTTTAGGCAGACAGTTTCTAAAAGACTTTTTCACACAGCTTAATTTTTTTAAACTATGCTTTGGTTCCCATGGAGTTCAAATGAAGAACAAGCACCACCTAGTGGTTGTTTTTAAATATACAACTTAAAATAAATTTTAAACATGATTTTTTTTTTTTTTTGAATAGGTGTTGTAGTAACCTGGTTCACAAGTCAGAAAGCCTAGAAAGGTGGAGTACAATTCTCCATTTGCTCCCTTTCTCTGACTTCCACCCTATTTACACAACAGGTAAATGTTGTTAGTTTCTGCTGTGTCCTTAAAGAAATTAAAAAATAATCACATGTGCATATGCAAGCAAATACATACATAATCTTCTCCTTGCATTCTTTGTTATATTGTGCAATAGTATAAGTAATGTATATTCAGTTGTTTGTCCCTTGATTTTTTTTGTTTAAAAAATATATCTCAGCAACTTCCCCATATTGACACATAAATTTTTCTTTTTGTATAATAATTAAATGGATGAACCATATTTTAGCCAATCATTCTTTTATCAGGGAACTTCTTAGTGTTTTCAGTGCTGTACTGTTGTGAATAACTATTTCTGCCCACATAACATTGTACTCATCCCAACCTGGGCATTTTGGGAGTGGGGACGGGAAGAATAGACCCATAATTAAAATGTCCAACAAATCTCTGTTAGGAATTTATTCAATGTAAGGAACTTGGGTGTTATAGTTGAGAGATGCTTGTAATAACACAGTTTTCTTGAGATCTGTTTATTTGATAGCTTTAAATAATCTCTTAAGTTCTTTTGGCCAGTACTCCTCTAGGTATGTGTTGTATCTTACATTTCTGCATGGACTGTGTAACACCATTACTAGGATTTGACATCTATGAGAGGTTTGGTGTCAGTAAACTCTGGAAACTTGACAGTGTGACAATAGATGCAAGTTTGGGATCTTAAAATAGATGAATAACAACCATTTTACATTAACATTACTGAAAAAGAAATGTCAAGAAAGTAGTGAATAATTTATGTTCCAGAATCTTGCCTGTGATGCACTTCATAGCATTCCTATAGGCTCTGATACCTAGCCCTTGTGGTTTGAGGATTTTCTTGATCTACATTTTTCTCTTTGATGATAGAATGTATAATTCAATACATATTAGTTTATGTATTTTAAAGGGGCTTTAATGCTTATATTACTCCCTAAGTATATAGGCTCCTTGCATGTGTGAAGAAATTAGAAGGCTAAATTTCTGGCAGTGGAATTGCTGAGTCAAAAAGCAAGTACATTTGTAAGTTTGACAGATATCGTCTAATTGTCACATGTGGAGATTGTACCAATTTATACCCTGCCTCCCTCCTCCACCCCAGGGCTAGTGCACGAGGGTATCTGTTCCCCACAACCTTGTCAACATAATGTGTTATCAGATTGGATTTTGTTCATGTGACCATTTTGTTCAAACTGGTATCTCCGTGGAGTTTTAGTTTGTGCCTCTTTTATGGCATCTGAGAGCAAGGATTTATAGGTATATTTAAGTATCATTTGTATCTCCTATTCTGTGAACCATCTGGTCACATCATTTGTTGGCTTGGTCTGTTTTTCATGAGTTTCAGGAGTTCCCTAGTTAGGAAGATTGGCCAATCCGCGATGACATCAGTAACACATATTCTGTGTCCATCTGTCATTACCTTTTGACTACTCTTACCGTGGTTTTGTAGTCAGGAGGTTTTTGTCATTAGTCAAATTTATCAATCATTTCTTTAACTATTGTGTCACACATAGAAAGGCTTTTAAAATTCAGATTATGAAATCATTCTTCATTGTTTCAAGGCTTTGTGATTTTATTTTCTTCCATGTAAATAATTGGTCTATTTGGAATTTTTTCTGGTATATGTTGTGAAATAGGGATCAGATTTAATTTTTTTTTTTCGGTTGGCTACCAAACTGGAATGTTTCAAGGCTGTTTTTCTTTTCCTATGGTTTGATACTCTAGGTTTGTCTTACATATATTAAATTTCCATATAAATTTATTTCTGTTTCTCAGCATTTTACTTTATCCCATTGGTCTATCTGCCTATTTTGTACCACCTGTGTTACTGAGGCTTTAATCTCACTGTCTGAGAAGATTACTCTACAGCTCCCTACTTTTAGAATTTTCCTGGCTATTTATATTTGTTTCCTTTCATATGCGAAACTTAAAATCCTCTTTGTTGGCGTTTTTATTCGGATCATATTCAATGTCTAAATTAACATAAGGAGAATTGATTTCATTATAGCATTGTCTTCTGTTAAAAAGCATGCTACACATTTATATAACATGTGTTCAAGTCTCTTGTGTCTTTTAGAAGTATTTTAAAGTGTTTTTCATATAAGTTCTGTGTATATATTTTTTACTTTATTATTATTATTTTTTTTATTGTTAAATCATAGCTGTGTACATTAGTTTAATCACCTGTACCCATTCTAGCATGCATCATAGATGTGGCCCCACCCATTACCCTCCCTCTACCAAAACCTCCCCCCTCCCTTCCCCTTCCTTGGCCCTTTCCCCATAGTCTTGTGCTATAGTTGGGTTATAGCTGTCATGTGAAAGCTAACATTTAGCTTCATAGTAGGCCTGAGTACATTGGATACTTTTTCTTCCATTCCTGAGATACTTTGCTAAGAAGAATATGTTCCAGCTCCATCCATATAAACATGAAAGAGGTAAAGTCTCAATCTTTCTTTAAGGCTGCATAGTATTCCATGGTATACATGTACCACAATTTGCTAGTCCATTCGTGGGTTGATGGGCACTTGGGCTTCTTCCATGACTTAGCAATTATAAATTGGGCTGCAATAAACATTCTGGTACAGATGTCTTTGTTATATTGTGAATTTTGGTCTTCTGGGTATAAATCTAGTAGAGGAATTATAGGATCGAATGGCAGGTCTATTTTTATATCTCTAAGTATTCTCCAAACATCCTTCCAGAAGGGATGTATTAGTGGGCATTCCCACCAGCAGTGTAGAAGTGTGACCAATATTTTTTTTTTTGAGACAGAGTTTCATTATGTCACCCTGAGTAGAGTACTGTGACATCACAGCTCACAGCAACCTCCAACTCTTGGGCTTAAGTGATTCTCTTACCTCAGTCTCCCAAGTAGCTGGGACTACAGGGGCCCACCACAGTGCCTGACTATTTTTTGGTTGCAGTTGTCATTGTTGTTTTAGTTGGCCCAGGCTGGGTTCAAACCCGCTAGGCTTGGTGTATGTGACCAACACGCTAACCACTGTACTATGGGTGCCGAGCCAGCAAAGTCTTTTTTCATGTCTCTAAGGTACCAATTAGAAACAACACAAGAGAGAAATGGAACACTTGTTAAGAGGAGCGCCATAAACAGGGACTGGTATACCATTTTTTTTTTTTTTTTTTTGAGACGGAGTCTCACTTTGTCACCTTCAGTAGAGTGCTGTGGCGTCATACCTCACAGCAACCTCAAACTCTTGGGCTCAAGCAATTCTTTTGCCTCAGCCTGAAGAGTAGCTTGGACTACAGGCAACCAGCACAATGCCCAACTAGCTTAAAGATGCGGTCTTGCTCTGGCTCAGGCTGATCTCAAACCTGGGAGCTTAGTCAATCCATCCACCTCCGCCTCCCAGAATGCTGGGATTAACAGACGTGAGCCACCAAGCCCAGCCTTGGTGTACCATTTTTAAATAAATAATATTTGTTTTACTTTTACCTAAAAAGTGATACATGCCCCATATTTATTTTAATGTTCGTAAGTTAAATGCTGTTTAATATTGGCAATATCCCTCATATTGATGTAAAGTTTCAATGTAGTCCCTATCAAAATCATAACTGGCTTCTATGCTAAAATTTACAAAATTTGACAAACTGATCCAGAATAACAACAACAAAGAGAAGAACAAAATTGTAGGTCTCAAACTTCTTCTTTTTTTTTTTTTTGGCCGGGACTGGGTTTGAAGCCACCACCTCTGGCATATGGGGCCAGCACCCTACTCCTTTGAGCCACAGGCGCCACCCTCAAACTTCTTGATTTCAATACTGACTACAAAACTACAGCAATCAAAACAACATGGTATTGGCATAAGGATAGACTTAGATCAATGGAATAGAACTGAGAGCCCAGAAATAAACACACACATTTGTGGCCCAGTGGTTTCCAACAAGAGTGCCAATACATTATTTTCTACAAATGATGCTGGGGCAACACCAGTTGCACGTGGATTATCCACATGCAAAACGATGAATTTGAATTCTTGCTACAAGGCATATATAAAAATTAACTCAAAATGGATCAAAGACCTAAATCTAAACACAAAACTATAAAATTCTGAGGAGAACACATAGGCATGTATCTTTTGTGGCACTGGATTCAACAATGGTTTCTTAGCTATCACACCAAAACCACAAGCAACAAAAGAAAAAGGTAGCAAATCGGACGTCATGAAAATTAAAAACTTTTATGTTTCATAGGACATCACCGAAAAATAGAAAGGACAACACAGAAAACACAGGTCACATATCTGTAAAATGGCTTAGATCCAGAATATATAAATAACACCCACAACTCAACAATAAAAGACAAATGTCCCAATTAAAAAATTAGCAAAGGATCTGAACACCCATTTTTCCAAAACAGATGTGCAAATGCTCAATTAGTACATCATTTGCCATCACGGAAATGAAAACTAAAACACCTTGATAAATTTTCATCCTTCACAACCATTAACTCTGTACATGTTAACCAGCATCTCCCCCATTCCCCTCACCTCTTCATCCCTGGTAACCAATTTCTACTCTGTTTCTATGTATTTGACTTTTTTAGATTTCACATATAAGTGAGTTCAGGAAGAATGTTTCTTTTTGTCTCCAGTTTATTTAACTTAACATAATGAATAAGACCGAAGAATTAATGTATAATATGATGGCGATAGTTAATACTACTACACTATGATTGGAAATTTGCTAAGAGAGTAGATTCATGAGCTTATGCCAAAAAATGTAACTACGAGAGGATATGGGTATGTTAATTTAGTTGACTATATAATGATTTCCCAATGTATGTATATTGGAAAACATCATCTTATACAATACCACATATAAAGACATAATTTTTAAAAATTTTAAAACACAAAAACATATTACTTAATACCCACTATAAGAGAAAAAAAACAAAAGGAAAGATGATAATAAGAAGTGTAGGCAAAGATGTGGAGAAATTTGAGCGCTCATACACTGTAGGTTAAAATGAAAATTTGTGTAGTTGCTTCTGAAAACCATCTTCTAGTTACTCAAACAATTAAACACAGAGTTACCATGTGATCTAGCCATTCCACTCCTAGGTGTATACCCAAAAGAAATGAAAACACATGTCCACACAAAAACTTGTACACAAATATTCACAGAACCATTATTTGTAACAACCAAAAAGCAGAAACAACACAAATTTCCTTCAACTGGTGAATGAATAAATAAATTGTGGTATATCCGCCAGAAAAGAGAAAGTAATTTATAAAGCAGAATCTGAGAGTTCTAGTTACTATGTATCCTCACGCACCAACACTTGATATTATCTTTTTTTTTTTTTTTACTTTGGACATTGCACAGTGATACCATATTGTGGTTTTAATTTGCTTTTTCTGGATGATTAAGAATTTGGGGCACCTTTTCATATACTTGGCCATTTGTATATATTTTTTTTAAATGCTTAATAAAATATTTTGCCCATTTTTTCCCGCATATTGGCGTTCATTTTTTTTTTTTTTTTTTTTTTTTTGAGACAGAGTCTTGCTGTGTCACCCTTGGTTGAGTGCTGTGGCATCACAGCTCACAGCAACCTCCAACTCTTGGGCTTAAGCAATTATCTTACCACAGCCTGCCAAGAGATGGAACTAAAGGCACTCACCACAACACCCAACTTTTTTTTTTTTTTTTTTTTTGAGACAGAGCCTAAAGCTGTCACCCTGGGTAGAGAGCTATGGCATCACAGCTCACAGCAACCTCCAACTCCTGGGCTCAAGCAATTCTCCTGCCTCCGCCTCCCAAGTAGCTGGGACTACAGGCACCCACCACATTGCCCCGCTATTTTTTGGTTGCAGCCGTCATTGTTGTTTGGCGGGCCTGGGCTAGATTCAAACCCGCCAGCTCAGGTGTATGTGGCTGGTGCCTTAGCTGCTTGAGCCACGCCCAGCTATTTTTTGGTTGCAGTTGTCATTGTTGTTTAGCAGGCCCAGGCCGGGCTCGAACCCACCAACTTTGGTGTATGTGGCTGGCGCCCTACTCACTGAGCTACAGGTGCTGAGCTGAGTCTGTCTTTTTTCTTATCAATTTGTGAGAGTAAATTACATTTCTTAGATATGAGGCTTTTGTAACATAAGTGTAAGGCAAATGTTTTTCCTCCCTTAATTCTTGCCTTTTTATTTTCTTAAAGTTCTCTTTTTTTTTGAGACAGAGCCTCAAGCTGTCGCCCTAGGTAGAGTGCTGTAGCATCACAGCTCACAGCAACCTCCAAATCCTGGGCTCAAGCGATTCTCCTGCCTCCACTTCCCAAGTAGCTGGGACTACAGGCGCCCGCCACAACACCCGGCTATTTTTTGGTTGGCTATTTTTCATTGTTGCTTGGGCTGGATTCGAACCCGCCAGCTCAGGTGTACGTGGCTGGCACCTTAAGAGCCGCTTGAGCCACAGGTGCCGAGCCTTAAAGTTCTCTTTTGATGAAAAGGAGATCTTAATTTTAACAAGGTACAATTTATCATTTGTTACTACTATGATTAGTATACATTGTGCCTAATCTAAGAAATCTTTCCCTGTCTCAAGGTCATTAAAATATTCTCCTATATTATCTACGAGAAAAATATTTCAAAATTAGGTTGAATTCAACCTAGAGTTGACTTTTGTTGATAGTGTTGGGTAGGAGTCAAGATTCATTTCTTTCCCAAATGGATAACCAATTGACCATTTACTGAGATGATTTTCTTCTCCTTGCTGTTCTTCTATGCCTCCTTTGTCATGTACAAAATGTCCACATGTGTGGGTCTGAGTTGGACTCTCTGTTCTGTTTCTCCTTGTGCCTATGGGGACACTACTAAACCACACAACCTTGATTACTATAGCTTTAATCCATTCACAAAAAGACAGATGCTGTATGATTCCACTTATATAAGGTACCTAAACAGAAACAGAATGTAGAATGGTGGTTACCAGGGATGGGAGAAAGGGTAAAGGGGAAGTTCTTGTTTAATGGATACAAAGCTTCAGTGTGAAATGATGAAAAAGTTCTGGACATGAATGGGGGTGAAGGTGTAACAAATGAATGTATCTAATAGCACTGAATCGTACACTTTAAAAATATGCAGAGTCTTAGTAAAATAAAAATAAAAAAAGGATGCTCTGATTTATGCTGCAATATGGATGAGCTTTAAAACTGCTAGCTAGGCACAGTGGCTCATGCTTATAATCCTAGTACTCTGGGAGGCCAAGGCAGGAGGATCACTTCAGCTGAGGAGTTCTGAGACCAGCGTAAGCAAGAGTGAGTTCCTGTCTCTACTAAATACTTAGAAAAATTAGCCAGATGTGGTGGCACATGTCTATAGTCCCAGCTACTCACGAGGTTGAGGCAGGAGGATTGCTGGAGCTTAAGAGTTTGAGGTTGCTGTGAGCTATGATCAACCCCATGACACTCTATCCAGGGCAACAGAGTGAGACTCTGGCTCATACAGCAAACACAAACAAAAACACTGTGCTAAATGAAAGAATCTAGAAACTAAAGGCCACGTATTTATAAACTGTCCTGAATAGGCAAATCCTAGATTAATTAGTATTTTCCTAGAGCAGCAGAAGAACAGTTGGGAGGAAGTAGAGAGTGATTGTCAAAGGGTACGAGATGTCTTTTGGGGGCGGCGCCTGTGGCTCAAAGGAGTAGGGTGCCAGCCCCATATGCTGGAGGTGGCGAGTTCAAACCCACCCCCAGCCAAAAAACTGCAAAAAAAAAAAAAAAAAAAAAGATGTCTTTTGGGGGTGAGAAAGTTGTCCAAAATTGATTTGGTGTTAGTTGCACAAAAACACTCTCTTTTTTTTTTTTTTTTTGTAGAAACAGAATCTCACTTTATTGCCCTCGGTAGAGTGCTGTGGCATCACAGCTCACAGCAACCTCCAACTCCTCGGCTTAGCAGATTCTCCTGCCTCAGCCTCCTGAGTAGCTGGGACACAATGCCACAACGCCCAGCTATTTTTTGTTGCCATTCGGCCGGGGCCGGGTTTGAACCTACCACCCCCAGTATATGGGGCCGGCGCCCCACTCACTGAGCCACAGGCACCTGCCCTGAATTTTACACTCTAAATCAGTGAATTATATGGTTTATAAATTATATTTCAATAAAGCTGTTATAATAAAAAAGTGATACATGTCCTTTATAGAAGCATAAGAAAATTCAGAAAAGCAAAATGAAGAAAAAGAAACTTCATTCATATTAAAAATTTTTTCTATGTTTCCCAATTGTCTTCAGGATTGGTTAAGTCAAAAATCCTTATCCTCTCATGATTCATCCCATTTACTTCTCCAACATCAGCTTTCCCAACTCCCACATTGACACCATATGTTCCAACCATAATAAACAGGTTTTTTTTTTTTTTTTTTTTTTTTAAACAAACATTTTGGGCTCCTTTCCAAATCCATGTACTTGCAAACATTACGTATGATAACAATAACGTGGAATGCTGTGGATGTCTCATCAGAAACTATGGAGACTAGAAGGCAGTGGACCAATGTCTTTACTTTTTTTCTTTTTTTTTTTTTTTTAGAGACCAGAATGTCACTTTGTCACCCATGGAAATGTGGAATCACAGATCACAGAAACCTCCAGCTCTTGGGCTTAGGCCGTTCTCTTGCCTCAGCCTCCCAAGTAGCTGGGACTACAAGCACCCTCCACAACGCCTGGCTATTTTTTTGTTGTTGCAGTTTGGCTGGGGCTGGGTTTGAACCCGCTACCGTCAGTATATGGGGCTGGCGCCCTACTCACTGAGCCACAGGTGCCGCCTCAATGTCTTTACCATTTCAAGGAAATTTTGTTCTTTATTTTTACTTTTTCAAAAAAAAAATAATTAAGGATATCATAAAAGTCAACAGAAGCAGGGAAAATGATTGAGATATGCAGTCTCTGCTGTCTGAACATCTGAACATATTTCTTTTTCTTTCTTTTTTTTTTTTTTTTTGCAGTTTTTGGCCAGGGCTGGGTTTGAAGCTGCTACCTCCAGTATATGGGTCTGGTGCCCAACTCCTTTGAGCCACCAGTGCTGCCCGATCTGAACACATTTCACAGAAGGTGGAGAATAACATTTTGTATACCTTACTAAAAGTTCTAAGATTAATTTATTATTTTAACAGAAAGGTTAATTTTAATTTTTCTTTTCTTTATTATTATTTTTATCAATTTGTGGAGAACGTGCACAGATTTGCTGAATGGATATAGTGTGTCATAGTGAAATTTAGGCTTTTTGTGTAACCCTCACCCAATTTTTTAAATTTTTTTGCAGTTTTTGGCGGGGGTCAGGTTTGAACCCACTACCTCCAGTATATGGGGCCAGCACCTTACTCCTTGAGCCACAGGTGCCGCCCTAACCCTCACCCATTAGTGCACATAGCATCCATTATGTAATTTCTCAGTCCACTTGCCCCTCCCACTCTCCCATCCCTTCTGAGTCTCCAACTTAAAATAAGTGAGAACAGAGCAATGTCTTCGAATTGCTGAAAGAAAGAAAAAAACTGCCAAACCAGAATTTTATATCCAGCAAAAATATCTTTCAGGAATGAAGGTAAAATAAAGGCATTCTTAAAACTAAAAGAATTCACTAACAGCTCTAAAAGAAATACTTAAATAAGTTTGTCAGGCCGAACATAATGACACCAGGGAGAATCTTGAAACTTAAAGAATTAAGAAAGAGAAGCAGAAATAGTACATGTCTGACTAAATATAAAAGACTATTTTCCTCCTCTTAAGTTCTTTAAAATATATATGGCTGTGGAAACAACTTATACTATTTTCTGGTGAAATTTTAAAAATGTATTTAGATATAGCAATGTAAACTTTAAAATAGGGTGAAGTGGCTATAAGGCTCCACAGTTGAATTTTGAAAAATCCATTCATGTAACCAACACAATAATCAAGATACCGAGCAGCTCCAAGATAATGGACATAATCATCACCTCCAAAAGTTTCCCCCAAGTATTCTGCTGTATTCCTTTTTTTTTTTTTTGCAGTTTTGCCCAAGGCCAGGCTTGAACCTGCCACCCCTGGTATATGGGGCCAGCGCCCTACTCCTTGAGCCACAGACACCACCCCTATTATATTCCTTTCTTCTCTTCCTTTTCTACCTCCCCAAGCTTCTGTCACCATAGAGTAGTGATATGTTTTCTGTCACTATAGAGTAGTTTGAATTTTCTAGATTTTATATGAATGGAATAAAGCAATATGTACCCTTTTTGGTCTGGTTCGTTTGACTTTCGTGATTATCTGGAGATCCATTCATGTTGCCTGTATCAAAAACATGCAGGTATGTACGTAGTATTAGTGTGTTGATTCCTTTTGGGAAGACTGAGTTGACTTACAAATTATATGCATACATGTATGAAGTATAAGTTCGAGGTAAAGATTCTGGAAGAAATCATCTGTAATACTATTTGCACAGTTCTTAGGACAGTATTGTGGGTACACAGCTGATGATACATGTGGAGGTAAGATGCCACCACTTTGGAGGGGACAGTATATTTTCATGGCAAACTCCAGGTTTGGGGGTCCAATGCATATGATTATACCAAATCCATCGCTTACTGGCTGAGTGAGCCTGAGTAAGTTATTCTGTCTCCTGTTTCTTCACTTCCTTGTCTTTGAAAGTCAGGGATAATAATAGCATTTCAAACAGTTGTGGGCTTTAAAGTATAACCATGTATATAAAGTGTTGAGGATGGAGTCTGACACACAGCGGGTAATTAAAAGCATGCTCTTCTTTTCTACCCTTTTTATTTGGGAGTAAATTCACATTCTTATAAAACTAAGTAGTAGTGTCTGAGAGTTTAATTGTAATATCATAGTGCCATCTGGTGACCATATGGAATGATTACATTATCTGTGCGGATTCTTCCATTTCTAACAATAATCTACAATATGTAAATCTCTCCTGTGTTCTGGGCTAGTGTTGCAGGGATGGAGAGTGAGGGCTACATTTGAGAACTGTTTGAACTACTCCTTTGAAGATCCCTCCCTTGGAGAGGCTTGCTTTCCCGTTGGGAGAGAAAATGAGAGGCGTTTCCCCTTAACCTACTCTTGGATGAGCAGATGGCAGCTTGAGTATGTAAACAAACATGTGAAGTCTTCACATCCACTCAACTCTAAGGAAGACGCTGGGAGAGGGGAGTTGATATTTTCTCTTGTTTGGGGGTATCTGCTCTTGAAATACCTGGCTTCTTACTATAACTTTGGCCTCAAGTCCAATCCCAATCAAGGAGAATTGAATAACTCCAAAGAGCACCCAACTGTCGCTAAATATGAAAGAAAAGAAGGCCCTTTCCATTCTCCCAACTACTCCACCTCCCAGACAAAGAACTGCACTATCAGAGTGCAGCCAAGGTCTCTAAATCCATCAGACTTGTAGCGGGGCTCAGGTTTCATGAAGTACCTCCATCCACCCACCCCACCTCCAGTGGCTCTAAAACAAATTTTAACAGACAGCCACTCTCATCATCTCTCCCGAGCTATCAATTCAAATCAAGACTGGTCAGTTTGTTGAATATGATCTTTATTGTGATTTGGTGCATTTAAGGCAGTGTGGTGAAGGCACTGCAGAAGTTACACAGAGTGGAAAGTGTGGTAGGAGATGAACGAGCTAAAATAAAGGTACATAATATATATTTTTTAAATGAATGCAGTGCTGGACTAGACTAAGTACTACAACTATGTTTCTTTTTCATCGTTGCAAAAGCGTTGCAATATTGTTGAAGGTAGGGGTTGGGGGTGGAATCAGGGAAGGCTTCATGGAGGAGGTGGCATTGCTGCTGGGCCTTGAAGGAGGGGTAGACTATTGATAGATGAAGATGGAGGGAAGAACATTTCATAATGACTTACTCTAGAGAACATTCTGTAGAAGAACATACTGAAAAACAAGAGGGCAAACAAACCCTCGGGGAGTGAAGCTTCCCAACTGAGGGAAAAGCCTAAGGAGCCTGGGCTGGGACCAAAGTCTCCAGCCCCTAGATGGAGTCTTCAGTACCAATGATGTTAGGAGGCACAGGACAACAGGCTTGTTTGTAAATCTAGCAGCAGCAAGAGGTTTCACATTGCAGTCAGGGGCCCCAAACTGGAAGTACCATGCCTGGATGGATTCTCTCATCTTTTTGGTGAATATGGTACTTATTCATCCTTCCTCTCGCCCACTGACTGCCTGAACGGTAGTTCGTGCGCGCTCATGTGCGCGTGTGTGAGTGTAGGTGTGTGTGGATGGATGGGGGACCAAGGCTGTGTCTCCCACTGCAGCTTCTTCCACTTTTCCCTCTTGTGGCACACAGCTGGCTTCCATTAAACTGAAGCTCAGGCCCTTCTCACTGTCCAGGCCTCATTGAACTCCAGCTCTTGATTAAGCACCTAGGAAGCTTCCTCAACATGAAGGTATAACTTACTGTGGGGGGTGACTTGGGTTAAGGCAGGACTACACTTTCCGGAGGTGGTGGTGGTGGTGATGTGGTGGTTGGTGGTGGCAGTGATGGCAGTAAGGGTTGGGGACTTCAAACCGGGCTCTGGCTGCTGGGGGAAATACTGTTGGGAAGTCTGTAGTGTTCAGTCAGGAGCTGGGATGTCAGGCTAGACCAGCTTGGCCTTGATTATCCCTTTTCCTTGCTCAACATGCCTTATAGGGGAAATATATTGAACAACTGAAAATATCAAAGACATCTGCAGGGTGTCCAGGCCTTGTTACTGTCCTGCTTGAATCTCACCTCCGGAAGCCCCAGAGATCTTTTCTTGGCAAACATGTATGATCTCCAGATAGGACTGTCACCTCCCCCTGTCCAGCTGCTGGAGGTATATAGGTTATGTAGCTACTGATGCTACTTGGATTGGGAGGTATGGGGACCTTATCAGAAGAGAGGAAAAGTTAATTATTGTGAAATTTCTTTCAAAAGACTGTGAATCTTAGCTAATACCTGGCACCTGACAGAAAATAAGAGGATGGAAAGTTCTGTCAGGATTCTCTGGAATTGGAGATTTAAAGCTCAGTGAGATCATCACTGGAAATAACCTTGAAACTGATGTGGCCTTGCTTGACTTTGGCAGTTGGACCACCCTTCTTACGCAGGTACAGAGACTTCAGATCACGGCAGTCACTGGGATCAGCATCCAGAGTAACCTGCCCCAAGAATTGATCGCAGAATTTTCTGCTGTTCCAGACCTGGAAAGACAAATCAAAGGCATGAAGATAAGCTACCCTTTGTGACATTAGCCTTTGCCCAGTGACATCTAGAACCTAACGCTGAACTTGGAATGATCTCTTTTAAAACCAAGAGACCATTCTGTCCTTTCCAGGTAACTGTTTGGCTGGAGTGATAACATCTCAAAGAATAAAGATGGAAAAATCAGAAAGTAGAGCTCAAGGTTATACTGACCTGTAGGATGGTAACCTAAAAGCTGCTGGTCAGACATATTATGTCAGAAAAAAATGGAGAACTGCAGGAGTGCCTCCTGACCTAGCAATGCATATGCTTACCCTGTAGGATTTTTATGGTATATGAATTAACATGCATATCTGTGAGCCTGTGGGTTTTTGCCCACAATGAGATAAATGGAGGATCAGAGATTTGGGGTAGAGATTAGTAAGAAAGTCAGTGTCCATACTGGGTGGAAACTGTGAACATAAAACAAGCCCCCCCCCCAAAAAAAAAATACCCAACAGGATAACTCTCTCTCTGCATCCTAAACATATGTGAGGCACGTAGGATAATCTAGTATCTGGTATAGAATATGAGCCACCCTGGGGGGAGGGCAGGGGCCTATACACATTCTTACCTGTACTATAATAGGAATGTCAGTGGTCCTTCTATAGAAAATGGCCTGGGTGTCAAAAATGGCATGAACAGTATTCTTCTGAACAGGAGAACGGACTTCCTCCTTTCCACACTTGATGACCAAATATGGGTTTACAGCTAGAACAAAGTGGCATTTGTTTTTAACACAATGATTAAAGTTCCCTTTTAGATAGGCAAGCTATCTCACTAAGTTGATTCTAGGACTTTCCACATAACACTTGAGCACAGAATGACCTAGGACTCAACACTTTTACTCCTACTTCCTTTTCCTTTTCCATATTTTATGTAGAAATAGAAAAATTAATCTCATGTAGGCCTGGCCCAAATAAGTTGACATCCCATTCTCTGCCATGTTCACCATCCATCTCATCTTCTCTAGACTGAAAATACCGCTGGATAAGATAATTCATGACCATCTTTTCTAACCATACATGCCATAAACACAACTGAATTTATCTTTTCCAGACACTTCTGCATTTCTTACTTTCATTGGCATACTTCTTCTCCAGGCCCTCAGCACTGTGAACTGTGATCTGTGTAACCACCTTCGGATAGCCACGAGCCAGATTCCAACAAGACATCTTGGGCATGTCCAGAGTCAGTTCCCTAAAATATCGAAAAGAAGTGATGCTATCCAATGATGAACACCCTTTGATGTGATAAGCCTGCTGCTATAATTTCTCTGTCCTCCAAACCTCATGTCAAAATTTGATTCCTAATGGTGGAGATGGAATCATGGGGCAGATTTTTCATAAATGGCTTGGGGATGTCCTCACAATAATGAGTGAGTTCTCACTCTATTAGGCCCTGGAGAGCTGTTAAAAAAAAAAAAAAAAAAAAAAAAAAAAAAAAAAACAATGTCCCCCACTTGATCTCTTTCCATGCAAACAGTGCACATGCCCCCTTTTCCACAACATCTGCCCAGCGGGGACCCAGTGAGCGACCC
>CAUYPK010001244.1:0-48921 GCA_963574355.1 Loris lydekkerianus
TTTTTTTTTTTTATTAAATCACAGCTGTGTACATTAACACAATCATGGGGTACAATGTGCTGGTTTTATATACAATTTGAAATATTTTCATCAAACTGGTTAACATAGCCTTCACGGCATTTTCTTAGTTATTGTGTTAAGACATTTATATTCTACAATTAGTAAACTTCACATGTACCCTTGGAAGATGCACCGTAGGTGTGGTCCCACCAATTATCTTCCCTCCACCCATCCTTCCCCCTCCCCTCCCCTCTCTCTCCCCTCTCCCCCTATTCTTGGGCTATAACTGCGTTATAGTTTGGGTTTCATAGTAGGGCTGAGTACACTGGATACTTTTTCTTCCATTCTTGAGATGTTTTGCTAAGAAGAATTATGTTCCAGCTCCATCCATGTAAACATGAAAGAGGTAAAGTCTCCATCTTTCTTTAGAGCTGCATAATATTCCATAGTGTACATATACCACAATTTATTGATCCATTCATGGGTTGATGGCCACTTGGGCTTCTTCCATGACTTAGCAATTATGAATTGGGCTGCAATAAACATTCTGGTACAAATATCTTTGTTATAATGTGATTTTTGGTCTTCTGGATATATACCTAGTAGAGGAATTATAGGATCGAATGGTAGGTCTATTTTTAGTTCTCTAAGTGTTCTCCAAACATCTTTCCAAAAGGAACGTATTAGTTTGCTTTCCCACCAGCAGTGTAGAAGTGTTCCCGTTTCTCCATATCCATGCCAACATCTCTGGTTTTGGGATTTTGTGATGTGGGCTAATCTTACTGAAATTATTAATAGATGATATCACAAAATAGTTTTGATTTACATTTCTCTGATGATTAAGGATAATGAGCATTTTTTCATATGTCTGTAGGCCATGTGCCTGTCTTCTTCAGAGAAGTTTCTAGTCAACTCCCTTGCCCACCCCGAGATGGGATCACTTGTTCTTTTCTTACTAATACGTTTGAGTTCTCTGTGGATTCTGGTTATTAAACCTTTGTCAGAGACATGACCTGCAAATATCATCTCCCATTCTGAGGGCTGTCTGCTTGCTTTACTTACTGTGTTCTTGGCTATGCAGAAGCTTTTCAGTTTAATCAGGTCCCAGTAGTGTATTTTTCGTGTTGCTTCAATTACCCAGGGGGTCATCCTTATAAAATATTTGCCCAGGTGGATTTTTTCAAGTGTTTTCCCTGCATTTTCTTCTAGTATTTTTATAGTTTCATGTCATAAGTTTAAATCTTTAATCCAGCTAGAGTGTATCTTAGTTAATGGTGGAAGGTGTGGGTCCAGTTACAATAAACATTTTTATCTTTGCTGTAATAGCTATTTTAAATGGATCACCTGATTCACTTCCAAAAATTATCCTGAAGCAGGTTATCTGCTAACTCAGAGGAGGAAGAGAAAACACCAGGAAGGATGCTGTTTTATTTCTAATCGATGTCTCCCAGGGTGCTCACAAACTTGCCAATTACACCTCTGCCTGTAATATTTCCATTCAGGGGTGGGTTCCTAGCAGGAGAGTTAATGAGCATGCCTTGCAATTACCGTATTTTCCAGAAGGAGCTGTGTATTCCACCTTACACCCGACCACACACACACTGCCTGCTTTTCCTGTTGGAAATACCTACTAAGGCCGAAGGTGTTCCCATGCCAGAACTTCTGTCCACCACTCAGAAGGGTTCCCATATGAGCCAGAGCCTACCCTTGGAGGAAATCTCTCTAAAACATTCTTACCCAATTTACAGAGAAAGAAGGGACATGCTGGGGTGAGGGGTGAGGATGGAGAGTGACTAATGGTTACTAAGGAACGGGTTTCTTTGGGGAGGTGATAAAAATGTTCTAAAATTGACTGTGGTGACAGGTGCACAACTTTGTGAATACACTAAAAATCACAGAATAGAAAATTTAAATGGGTTAGTTGTATATTTTACCTCAACATTCTTGCCCTAAAACTCCCACACCAAGGGCCTATTCTGGCCTTGGATATTCCCCAGGTCCGTCCAGAAATGGAAGACTCCTGGAATTGGGCCAAACTGAGGATGACCTGGTTTAAGATGAGGCTGCCTCATTCAGTAGCAGGTCAGAGATCCCCCCAGGACCTGTACTGAGCCCAAGTGACTAGGACATGGCACCAAACTTCATTTTGATCTGTCCCTGAAAGGAGAAGCATCCCACCACCTACCCCACTACCCAGAAAGTTGTCACAGAAATAAAAATTGTCCACTGAATTCCTGATGGTATAAAGGCAGCTAACTTTATTGCAAAGAAATAATGAGCGAGAGCAAGAGAGAGAGAGAGAGAGAGAGAGAGAGAGAGAGAAAGAGAGAAAAAAGTTCAAGTGAAAGCTTCCAGGGAGTATTTTAAAGTTAAGGTAGCAGACTCCTCCTCTCCCCAGGCCCTTCCTTCTACTCCACAGAAGGCCCTTCTTCAGTTTACTTTCTGTAGAGGCTGAACCTTAAAGCCTAGACTAGGGAATCTGACACAAAAAACAGCAGGGAATGTCTTTCCATGGGGGACACAGACTCAGGACCATGGGGCTCCCGCTCCCCATCCCTCCTGATCCTGCTTCCCAAGGCCAAATGGCCACACACAAGGTAGCCAGAGTGCGTCACTCTCCAACAGGACAGATGCTTGGGGAACGTGTCCAATAAGGAGCACGGGATACTGGGAGCAACGCAGACCCCTATATCTCCCCAAGAAGAGAAAGGGCACTACATCTGCTGACCAAGGACAGGACTACAGGAAGGCATGTCTGGGGAAAAACAAATCTGGGACAATTTTAAAATGACACAGAAAACTTCAAAAGGAAACTGGGATGACAGACTCAAAAACCTCTTCCAGAAAAGACAAAGAGAAATTTTAGAGGCTCCGTCCTGGAACACTGATATTTGAATGAGAGTGACTCCACAAAGGTCACTCCCCCTCAGAGCTACACCAGGGTACAGACTGTGCTGTCTCCTTGCCGCTGCATAATGTCATGTCTGCTACAAGACAGTCTCTGCCTCTCAGGAACCTAGATGCTTAGAGAAATGATGATTCACGTACAGCCCCCAGAGCAGCAGCTCCGTCCCAGCACACTCATGAAATGCCACTGTCCCAGGGAAGACCCTCTAGAGCAGCGGTTCTCAACCTGTGGGTCGCAACCCATAGGAACTATATTAAAGGGCTGCGGCATTAGGAAGGTTGAGAACCACTGCTCTAGAGACTCTGATCTGCCCAGGGACCACTAGGACTGAGCAACAGGCAGGGCTCCAATTTGAAAGCCCTTGCAAAAGACACAGCAGGGGACTGTGAGAACATGAATTGCTAAGGGTTCAAAGTAAATGCTGACCTGCCTGGCCTGGCCACTGCAAATGACAAGCCTGGAATTCGGTGGTGCCCCAAGCAGCTGGGAGGGAGGGGACTTGGGAGATGGGGTGCCCAACAACACCTGGGATTCCCATAAGCTGGGGTTTAATTTGGGGACTGCTGGTCCAGAAATAAGAGGTGCTGAAAGTGTTTAACATAACGCAAACTTCTGTTAATTCAAATTATATAAAAGCATAATTATTAAGAGTGGTATTCTTATTAAAAAATTTAATAAGTAAAAATAACAATATCCCAATTCATAAACCCCACCTGAGACACAGCACAGCACAGCACTGGCAGGTGGCAGGGAGTAAGCAAGCAACTGAGGGGCTCTGCAGCCTGCCCAGCTCTGAGCAGAGACCTACTACCTTGTTTGTGGATTTTTCCAAGCACATTTTCCTTCACATCTTATTTTATAAATCTGCTAAAAACAAACAAACAAAAAAAACCTCTGACAGGCTCTAGATCTCCCTGAGGGGATGGTTGAAGGCACAATGGTGTGAACTTGGTGGAGAAATGTTTTAAGGCCATTTAAAAGGACATCTTCCAGTACTGTGGGTCTCTGGGCAAATCTACTGTATTAGCCTTGGTTCTCTCAGGAAAATTGGGTAGAGTGGATATTTCTTAGAGTTCTTGTGACTATTAAAGCATCCAAGCACAGAAAGGGGAAACACACACAGCATGTAACACCGCTAAATGCTGGTCCTGGCCTGTGGAGAAGTGTGACAGTGTTTATGAGACTCGATAAATGAAAATAACAGAAGACCAAACAGAATAGTAGTTGGTGACTAAAGGCATGGATGTGAAATCAGACAAACCTGGTGGGAAACTGTGTTGTTCAAGTACTTTGGGAGTACCTGGGGCAAGTCACTTGGTCCACACCTGTCAGGTGGATGTGGTCTCAGTGTGGCGGCAGTTTGTGATGCTGCGAACGCCAGCCCTGACCACAATGCCTGGCACACGGCTTTTGAACATGTTTCAGTCATCTATTACTAGAAGGAGAAATTAACACAGCTGTGGGTGAGGGTGACTTACAGCAAACCTCTCTTTGTACAAAATGTTCTTAATATGTTGTCACCATGTCCTATAAGAAACGAAAAGCCTCAAGAATAGGGCAGGGATAAAGCTGTTATATACTAGATAAACAGGTTACTATCACATTTTACATGGGACAATGGGTCTTTTAGGCATCCAATAAAGTAGGAAGCTTGGCCCTGGCCTGCTAGGTGGTCCTGCTCTGAGGGGAGCGAGAATGTCCCTCAGAGCCTGGAACCCAGACCCCCCCCCCAAGAGGTGGAAAAGTGGAAAGGCCTCCAGGATCCCAAAGGGATAGCCCCAGGGGTCCCCTCACCCTCCTGCCAGCATGCTTGCTGCACATGTAATCAGGTGACCTTCCTAGGGTGGGCCGTGTTACACAAGAGCTGAAATTGGAATGCCAGTGGTGCTGAGTTTTGTAAGAGCTCCACAGAAAAATAAGACTATTCAGGAAATAGTATTGAAGAAACTTTTACACATAAAATTCCCAAATCAAAGAATTCTGACAACCTTGAATTTTTTTCTGCCCTAAAATATCTTCTGTTAAAAACTTAATACATTTGCTGGAACACCCACTAAAAAGAACAAAAGCATCTACAGCTGTGGTCACTTTTCTACTGCAGAGGCTCTAGCTTCACTGGCAAGCTCAGCAGCACAAAACAGTGAAGGAACCCAAATTACAGATGAACCAACACGGCGGGAATGTCTATAGTGTGGAAAATAAAATACAAACTCAAACCAGAAAAGGCAAAAGGAAATACGCAGCCCGGCTCTAGGAAGGTGCAATAACTGTTGTTCTTGATCAGGTGGCCAAATGTGCAAGGCGCCTGCCACACTTACTGGCTCCCCAAAATGAGGCGATGAAATAATGTTTGAAACCAACCCTCTGCTGTGCCTTCATCCCTCCTCCATAAATCAAAGCTGCAACCTTGACCACTCCCTGGTTTTCTTTCTTTCAAATCAATGCCCTGCCTTGTTCTCTGGGGCCATGGCTGGACTGGGTGAGCTAGGGTGCGGGGGTGAGGGGTGGGTGGGGGGTTGGATGCGTGGCTCCGGACCAATCCATCAAACACACTCAGCTCTGAGTCCTCAGTCCGTGTGACAACAACAATGTGGAGAGGTACATGGGGTGTATAAATTAAATACAGTACTGGTTCTCTTATTTATAAGTGACTTAACTTTATGTTTTCCTCTGGCCTAGTTTTTTTAAATAAAGAGAATGCACTTATTTTTACAATCAGGCAAATAAACTAATTCTATTTGGAAAAAAGAAAAAATACATCAAGAGATTTAAGCCTCTACGCTGAATGGTTAACATGAAGCAAAAACTGAAGCAAAAAGTCTGACCAAAGTCAGTGGGGTTTCATCTTAAAACTGACATTTTGGCCTCTATTTCTGGAGTATCCTGGGTGGTGAAAAGGGCGAGAGACCCCACAGAGGTAGGACGACCATGACACGCTGCCCTCCCCAGGGCACAGGTGCAACATCTTGCCAGGTGGGCCTCCCAGCTCAGCAGCAGAGGATAAGGATGTTAGCCCCAGGGTTCATGGCTCTTCATGGTTGTCCCCCTGCTTCTCAGGAGTAGCCTCTTCTGGGAGATGACCACGTTCACACCCAGCAGTAGGGGATTTGCAGTAGCTCCTACAGTATCATCCACAGAGTCCAGGAGACTCTGAGACTGTGATTCAGCCAGATCAGGTGGATCCCAGGGATCTGCATTGTTAGCGGTACTCCCCCAAGAGAATCTTGTCCTTTAGAGACCCTTGTTTTCATGCAAATTTACAGAACTGCCAGAGACCCCAGTGAATCCAAGGTGGAGCTCCACAAAGGGCCAGGCATGAATGGCTCTATACTCCAGCCTGGGAGAAAAGCCCACTGCATGCCTATCCTCACAACAATCCTAAAGGTCTGAGAGGAGACACACCCTGCACACCGCTGGGGCCTGTGTCTCCCCATGAAAGATAGCCCAGAGTGTTATTAGTGGAGCTGCCAGCAACACAGGGTCAGGAGGGTGGGGCACCCCCAGGCTGTCCTTCCAGGGACATTCTCATCCTGATGTGGGGATTCATTGGATTTAAAACAAACAGAAAAAAAAAAAAATCACTGTGTAAGTTGAGTTCCCAAACTTTTTAGCTTGGGAAATCAAATAAGGCAGAATGTCCAATGTATCTGGAAAAGAAAATTACTTCAAGATTAGCCTAAAATGCAACCAAAGATCATCCAGGAGGGTGAAGGGAGGCACCCAAGGGCCAACTTTCTAAAGTTCAGTTCCAAACAGAACTCAGTCCTTCAGAGGACTTCAGAAGCATCCTGTGCTTCATAGCTGAAACCAGGCAAGCACATGACTGGACTCTGCACAAGTCACAGTCTGCACCCCTCAGGGACTGGCATGGAGAGAGCAAAGCATATGTGGGTTTGGAGCTTGCTAAATGAGCAATGCAAATCCTCTTTTATTCTTTGCCTCTATACTGATTTAAAGAAGGTGCTTTTGAAAAGTCCAAATGAATTAATCTACAGATCTTCATCAAATGCTGTCCACAGTAATTCAATTTAATCATTCACTGGACACCTGACTGGTACTATGTACAAGATACTAGCTTGTCCAAATAAACTTAAATCCTTCAAGATTGTGTTCTCAAAGCCCCTTCTCTCTTGAGGCAGCCTTCCTTGAACTCCCTGGGCTCATTTCCCACACTTCACTTAGAAGTAGGTTTTGTTTTGTTTTGTTTTTAGAAATGGGGTCTTGCTATATTGTCCAGGCTGGCCTCAAACTTCTGGGCTGAAGCAATCCTCCCGCCACAAGCTCATCAGTAGCTGGGACTACAGGCATGAGTCAGCACACCTGGTCAGGATCAGGCCTCCTCTTTCTTACTGGACTGCAAACTCCTCAAGGAACCATAGCTGCTACTGCTACTGGGCTATTCTCCCCACAACATGTGATATGCACAGAGCAGGTGGCCAGTGAGTGAACATACACTATGTGCACATCAATAAGAATTCATAAAAACGTATTTCTCTCAGTAATTGAGAGTCTATTAGAAGTAAATGCACATTAACAAGCTTCTCATATATGGCAGAATGAGATCAGCGCTAAAAAGCCTAGATAACATGGAAAGCAACCTGCTGGTTCAAATGTGCTTGTTGGATCTTACAAAAACCACAGAGAAATTAATTATCAGACTTTTCTTATCCTGGACTAACCCTGAGAGGACAGCAACAATCCTACCTTCACTGTGTTTAGTAGGCTTAATCAGTGAAAGAATCAGAGAATGCTCAGCAGCAGGAAGGGGCCATGTTGCTTTTCCATGCACATGGTAGGGGCAGAGGTGGCCATCAACTAAACTAACAAAATCCACGTCCCATCTTTTAAAAAGAGAGGTTTATGTGAAAAAAGAAGCTTCCTGGGCAATCTCTGGTGTCCTAAGGGCTAGGCTGCCATGTGATTAAAGTGTCGCTAAACAAGGGTGGGGGAGGGCACCAGGGTCATCTTTGCAGTTATCAATGTCAGTCCATTCTAATACTAATGTGACCTGAAAACAAATGCTGTGATTATCTGTATTTTATAGATAACTTTTCCTCCCCTTCTGAAGGATGGGTGTCTAAGCATGAACATAAGGACCTCACAGAGGCTCAGGAAAGGTGCCAGTGTCCCGCAGGCAGATCAGTTGCCAAACAAGCTACAATCCTGTTTCCACAGATAAATGCACTGCCCAGCTGCCTGGTTCACACTCCCCAGTGACTCTTTGACGTGATGACTGCAAATCATCGGCCTTTAGTCGGCCACTGGGACCTGGCAGTGGTTCTTCTCTAACACTTGGCACTGATGCACAAAAGCAGAGCACTGGACTTGAGAGTAACGCGCAAAACCAAGAGTCTTTTGTCTAACCCTTAATTACCATGGAATTCAGTAATAATAGTATCTAAAAATTATTATCTGTTATTATTTATACTACTCACTAAGCATTTTAAGTATATTAACCAACCAAAGTGTCCCACTTCTCCGCATGCTTTAGTCTTATATAAATACACATACTTAAAGGCCAGTACAGTCAAGTCTCCAGCCTTGTCACTTCCCCTGACCACATAGTAGGCAAAAAGAGAAAACACGGGGACAAAGCAGCTGCTGAAATATAGAGGGAGAGAAGAAACAAAGGGAAACAGAGCAGGAATAAGCTTGCAATATTTATTTTTTGGATTCAAGCAACTCCAAAAGGCTGAAACTCCCCAGGGAAAGGCTTTCAGAGGCACGGACCTTCCTGGCACCCTCAAACAGACTCCAGGAAAAGCCTTGCCCTTAAATAAAAGCCTTAGTCTGCCAAAAAAATAGCAATCTTCTAGGCAAAACATGTGAAAATCTTCTGTTCCTCCCCTCACACAGACATTAATTACTATCCAAATAAGTTATTTAAGACTTGTCCTTTCAATACCATCCTCAAAGACAGCAGCAAAGCTCAAAAGAGAGAACCCCAAAATATAAACCTCAACCACGCCTTAATAAAGGGCAAAATTATTGTATTCACTGTTTAAAAAAAAGTTCCATTTGTCAAAACCAAACAGAGATAGTGTATAAAAAATTGCTTCAAAAATCGCTTCCTTGCTTTAGTCACTACAGCAGAGCTCAGCTTACAACCCTAATATGGAGAATCTGACCAGGTCTGAGCCCAGACCTGAACACTGCACCTCCTGCACCCCAGGGGCCTGCCACGCCTGCACGTATGCCAGGCCCTCGGCCCATCCGCCCTGAGTGTCCCACCTGGCTCCCAGCCCACTTCCCTGAGAACTAAAACCTCCCAGGGCCCAGGGAGCTGCCGCAGTTGGCAGAGATTGAGAAATCCTCTACAATCGGCAGTGCCACCCACTAAGGCCAGTCGCCAGCCTGGGTGTGTCCATTGCCAAGCAAGCTCTGGGCAGCTCCTCCTCTCTGGATACTGTTACACACCCCAAGAGCACAGGCGAGTCCCAGCGAGTGAGTTGCACAGATAAAACATGAGCTGAGGCCCCACTGGGCCACTGATTCCTTGGTTCCTAATTGCTACAGGGGCCCAGTCCTGCTGCTCAGGCCTCCGACTGCTGTGGCAGGAGACTGCCTTCTTTCAGGGGTGCTGGGGCTCCTTAAACAACCAGGCTGGGTTTCACTTTGGGCACAGCAGTAAAAACTAACCTGATCACATTGCCCCCGTTGTGCCCTAGCAGTCCAAGGAGATTCCACTCCATGTTCATTTTATTTCCTGCTACGGAAAAAGGGGAATTGAGACACCAGCATTCTGAGGATCGGTATTCTCAAGAAGAAGCTCCTGCTTTCCCACAAGATTCCAGCTTCCAGTGAAGTGAAGCCAGGAGAGAGAAAGCGCAGTGAGCAGCCAACACAGGCTAGAGTTCCCAGGGATGCTGCGCATGGTGAGATGGCCCAGAGGGCCGGGTACCCTCCCCAAACCCAGTTTCCTTCTCCCTTTCCTCACTGTTCTTCTGGGTAGTCACACACCCAGATGGAAGACTACACTTTCTGCTTCCTTTGCAGTTGGAGACAACCAGTGGAAAGAGAGGGGCGACTACTGGACAACCTCACAGAAGCCCTGAGAGGCACGTGAGGATCACTGTACACAACCCCTCTGACCCACTTCTGGCCTAGAGTGGAAACGTAATGACCAGGGCACCAGTAACCTTCCTGGGCAACGAGGCTGCCTTGAGAACGGAGCCTCACAGAACAGTGGAGGCTGGGCGCAGCCTGAAATAGAGGCACACACACAAGGCACAGAACCTCTGCTGCTGTTCACATCTTAGACAAAACAGAATTGCTTGGAGTTAAAAAAGGACAATTAAGTCAGAGCTCCCCAACTAAAGAAAAAACATGCCTAGGCAAAGAATTTATGATGAAGACCCCAAAGGTAATCATAGCAACACCAAAAATTAATAAATAGGACTTGATACATTAAAAAGCTTCCACACAGCCAAGAAAACAATCAATATAGCAAACAGACAACCCAAATGAGAGAAAATATATTTTGCATGCTCTACATCTGATAAAGGACTGATAAGCACAATCTACAAAGAACTCAAGCAAATCAGCAAGAAAAAAAATCAAACAACCCCATTTAAAAAAAGGGCAAAAGACACAACAGAAGCTTTTCAAAAAAAGACCGACCAATAGCCAATAAACATGAAAAAATGCTCAACGTTTCTACTCATCATGAAAATGTAAATCAAAGCACAATGAGAGATCGTCTAACTCCAGTGAGAATGGCTCTTATCAAAAACTCCTAAAACAACAGGTGCTGGTGTGGACACAGAGAGAAAGGAATAAGGACTGCAAGCTATTACCTCTACAGAAAGCCACATGAAGATACCTCCAAGAACCAAAAGCAGACCTACCATTTGCTCCAGCAATTCCACCAGTGGGTAGTTACACAAAGAAAAAAGCCACTTTATCAAAAAGACACTTACTGACTATTGCAGAATAATTCAGTCATAAAGATGTAGCATCAACCCAAGTGCCCATCAATACACGAGTGGCTTAATGAAATGTAGTCAATGTATACCATGGAGTACTGCTCAGTGTTTGCCAGGCCAGGGAAATAGCTGTCCTCAGTAAAATAGTGGTAACAACCTGGATGGTACTGGAGATCATTCTTCTAAGTGAAGTTATCACAAGAATGGAAAAACAAACACCTCATGTACTCACTATTAAATCTGAACTATCCATCGACTCCCATGTGCTCATATGGAAGCAAAACTCAATGGAATTCAAGCAGGTGGGAGAGGAGGAGTAAATTCACCCCTAAAGGGTACAGGGCACACTCTCTGGGTGATGGGGACATACTTACACTTTTGACTCAAACTGCACAAAAGCAATCCATGTAATCAAAACATTTGCACATCTGTAGTATTCTGAATTTTTAGAAAATAATTTAAAAATACATAAAAGGAACTTCAGAATAAAAAAAAACTCTGGATGGTCCACGGAATCAAGTCAGAAGGGAGTGGTGTTTCAGGCACTATCTGGTACCCAGCAACTCAGCATACCAAGAGCTTCTTTTGCAACACCATTATCGTTTTCACTCACACAAATTAAGAAACCAAAATACCCAAAAGCCCCGGACAAAATAAGAAGCAGAAAATGCAAGGTCATTTTAAGTTTTCAAAATTGATGGTAATTATTTTGAACAGCATCTGGTCAAAAGAGCAGAAAGCGCCCTGCATTCCTGCAAGTCTTTATGCTTTACCCTGTGCCGGGGGTAACCCTGCCATGGCAACAGGGAACCGTGTTTGCAAAGGAGCAGCAGTGGGTCCACTGGGAGGCACAGGGACAGCCAGACCTGACCTGCACAGCGCAGTGCAAGGACTTCCTATTATTTTTAGTATGCTTCTAACTCAGCAAGATTATTCAAAGATGGTCCTTGAATGAAGAATGCAAAGTTAGTCAGCTGGGAACATCTTCCCCTCCCCCCCCCAAGAACCCCCAAACAAAAACAGCTTTGAGAAGACAAATTAAGCCAACTTTTTTTAGACAGTGTTTCTTCTACTACTGTTTGTCACTCTGGGGCCAAGCTGCAACTATTCTTCAGGAGTCAGGCAAACCTGCGGGTCTGGCGAGGGGCCCTGCAAACTGCCTCTGGAGCCCACCCACCTCCTCAGTGACTGTGGACACATACCCACCCTGACCACCTCCCAGCACTATCCTGCTTACTGAACAGGGGAGGTGCTGTCATCATCAGCTCCACAAGGCTTAAGGGCACAAAGATTTCTGTTCAGGACCATGAAACTGATATGTGGCAGAATTGGGATCCGAACCCGGAACACCCTCTTATCCAGCTCTCAAGGTCTGAGGGTACCTGCATTGACCACTTCATTGGGGGTTCTTCACACAGAGCCTGCCATGCACCTGACCACTCAGTCTGTGCCCATGAGGCACTCCGGAACAACCTTTGGAAGGTGGACCCCAAACCAGAGGAGCAGAAAAGAAGAAGAGGTGCAGCAGAGTACTGGGGGTTAAGGCAGCACAGGGAGGAACCCCAGAGCAAGGCCAGGTAGACAGCTGTCCTCAGAGTAGGCAGATGAGCATCTGAGATAGGTGTCATACCACCTCCTTGCTTTCCCACAGGAGAAGCACGTTTCTGAAAAAACACTGGAAACTGCATGTGCGCCCGTGATGTGTAAGGATCTGTGGCCAACGTGCACTTGTGCCCGTCTTGGCTCGCGGGGTATGCTGCAATCACCTGGTACTGCCACCATCACCATTCAACTGTTGACATCCTCTAGCCAAGATCTCAGGGAAAACCTATTCCCAGAAGAACATTTTTCTAGCTGAGGAAATACTGCCAAAGTACGTAAGAGGCTAAAATGAGAATTGAGCACAACATTGGAGAACTTCTAGATCAAGAAATTTTAGGCAACGAGGGCAGGCAGTGTCTCTGAAGCAGAGACGCTTAGGGCAGAGAAAGCAAAGCTGCTTCACTGCGCCGGCATTTATGTTGAGGCAGTGAGGAAGCTAAATCCAGTACTTACTAATCCTGTTCTCTCCTGCACTAACTCAGCATAGGACACACCCAAACCCGGAGGCCTACCCAAAGTCCCCTCTCCCTGCAAGCACGTCACACTGGAAGCCTGCAGGGCCCCTGCTCACGCCTTCCCCAGGAGGAGGCCATGCTGTGCACGTATCCACAGGACACGGGAACACATTTATGTTTACGAGGTCTGATGATTAAGTTCAAGAACTCATCCTAGGAAAAGTGCTCCATATTTCATTACTGAATAGCATTATGGTCACCTTCAGAGAACTCCCCTCGGCCACCTGGGGACAATTATGATATTCAGCAATGAGGTATGCAGTACTTTTTCCAGAATAAGTTCAAGAAAATAATTGTCTAACCTCATAAATCTAATTTTAAAAAACAAAACTCACATACTGAAGTGACAACAGTATGGCCATCTCTCATTTTACTTAGTTTTTACTTGTTTCACAATTTTCTCATGCTCCTTCTCTAAAATCCTCAGGAATTATCCAATCATTGTTTTCCACATAGTCTGAGCTGAGTTGGGGTCACCAGGCCCTTTAAACTCAGCTGCAGCCCCGCCCCAGGGGTGAGGAGACAGACAGTGGGGACCTAGCTCACATCACGGGAGGACAATCACCTGCAGGGATATGGCCACTGTCCCAGGCAGTGGGGAGCCAGGGTTGTCTTTCTCTTTTAAGGACGAATTCCAGGAAAATTTAAGTACTTACAGGCTTTTTTTCTTGTTAAAAATTTGAAACCGTATTGCATCCTGCGGAGGGCTACACGTTCATCAGCAGCTGGGCTGCATGGTGGACCACGCCCAGCTCTCCTGACTTGCTGCCTGGCAGCCTCTTGGCACCCTGGGCATGAGGCTGGTGCACTGTTAATTTGTTTACAAATTAATGTATGTGATATATTCAATTGATACGCACACCATAAACCATGAGAAATACACTCTAAGAGGAGATTAAAAATGAACCAGTAAGGGTTCTAATGTCCCCTCACCTTCTCTTGTACCTGAGACTGTACCCTTGCCCTGAAGGCCCCTAAGCGTGAAGAGACAGTTAGAGAAGAGGCCCCAGGGCTCTGGGCATCCACTCCCGTGCCCTCCCCCACCCACCCCACCCCGTGAAACCTCAGGCCAAATTAGGTCCTTCCTCAGCTTACACACTTGTCTACCACTGTTACAAGAAAATGCAAACTTCCAGCCCTACCAGGAGGTCCACCTGCCTCCCCGAGGCCATCCCTCCTCTCTCCAGTTCTGTGTCCTCTCTGCGGGCAGCCTCCACATTCCCCTCCCCAGTCCCACATCAGGTGTCCACATCAGGTGTGCCCACATCAGGTGTCCCACATCAGGTGTCCCCTCCACCTGCCCACATCAGGTGTCCCCTCCACCTGCCAGGCCCCAGGACATTGCCCAGGGCCAGCACACAGGGACTCGCCTACACTGGGTGAAATAAAATGGAAAGCAAAACTGCATCTTACGCTGCCATCCACATGTCCCACTTGGTGAAGGGTCAGAATCATTCTCAGTTTAAAAAAAGATTATATAATTTAGGTTAATGACAGCCAACAGCTCAAGATTAGGATTCGGGTTACTTTATCCAGCCACTGTGTACCCACAGGGCATAGGACATTGCAGGGAGCAACCTCCTCACCAGGCCATCATAGGGGTTACACTGTCCTCAGGGGCCCAGCGGGGGAAATCCCAGCGGGGTTTTCCATCCATCAGGGCCCACTTTAACCACAACACACAAGGCCAGGCCTCCATGAGGCTGACACCCCAGGTCAAATCTGACCTGCTTCACAGCAAATCTCGTACACAGATTGGACAGGTGACCCCCTTCAAGGTGATGAGAAGGACATGGATGTGCATGGAGGACGACATTAATTCAGTGGAAGATTCTAACAGCAGCAGTGATGACTGTAAAGCAAAACAGCAAGAGACATGCAAGACTTGCACAGAGAAAAACTACAACACTTGACTGAAGGATAAACAGCCTTGTGGAGACAGGAGGCGACACACACAGCTCACAAAGCTTGTTCACGTCTGCCGAATGCTATAAAGAATCTGGCAGTGGGGGAGGAAGAGGCTGGGGCTGGAGCTTCCCAGGCCTGACTCTGGCCAGTGTCCAAGGTGCCAGAAAGCCCCAGTGGAGGCCACCCATCCCCACCAAGGGGAAAGGAGGTTGGAACTGAAAAATGTGACAACTGAAATGCACCTCAATGAATGGGTTCAAGCAGAATGAAAGGAGCAGAGGAAGCAATTGGTGAGCCTGAAACTAAAAATTACCCAACCTGAACCACAGAGAAAAAGATACTGAAAATAAATTATTTAGAGTCTCAAGGACACACTGGGCAGTAACAGACGATATAATGTTCATGTCATCAAAATCCCAGAAGGAGAACAGAAAGTGGGTGAGGTAAAGAGTATTCAAAACAATAATGGGTGAAAATTTTCCAAATTCAGCAAAAAGATAAAAACCTATAGATTCAAGAAGATAAATAAACTCCACACTTCTTTTCTCCAAAGAAATCCATGGCAAACTTTTAAAACATTCAGACAAACCAGCCAGAGAGAAACCTGTAAGGAAAAACAATTCAAAATTCAAAAAATTCTTCAGGAACTAGGGCTGGGCGAAGAATTCTTGGACATAACACCAAAAACATGATCCATAAAAGACAAAAAAGCAGCCTCTGGGAGGCTGGGGCAGGAAGATCACTTGAAGATAGGAGTTTGAGACCAGCCTGGGCAATAGTGAGACCCCTGTCTCTGCAAAAGATAGAAAACTAGAAAAAATATCTAGGTGTGGTGGTGAATGCTGTGGTACCAGCTACTCAGGAGGCTGAGACAGGAGGATCACTTGAGCTCAGAAGTTTGAGATTTGAGGTTCCCGTGAGCTGTTATGGCACCACTGCACTCCAGCCTAGGAAACAGCATAAGACCCTATCTTAAAAAACAAACAACAACAACAACCAAAAAAAAAAAAAAAAAACCATAATAAAAAAAAAAAAACCTCAACAGATCAGACCTCATCAAAATTTAAAACTCTTAGTGTGCAAAAGAGCCTATTACAAGTATAAAAAGATAAGTTACAGGCTGAGAGAAAAGATTAGCAACCCACATATTGAATAACAGACACACACCTCTGTGTGTGTGTGTGTGTGTGCACGTGTGTGTAAAATGAACTCTCAAAACTCATTAGTAAAAAAAAACACAATTCAGTTAGGAAATAGATAAAACACATGAAGGGATTTTTTCATTCAGGAGGATCTAAGATGGCAAATAAGCTTGTGAAGAGAGGTACAGTATTACTAGCCGAGTTAAGATATGTCAAATGCCTGCCAGAATGGCCAAAATAGAAAACTTAGCTGGCCAGGACAATGGAGAAGCTGGATTTCTCACACACTGGTGGAGTGAATATCAAATTTGAAAGCTAGTTTGGCAGTTTCTTTAAAAACTAAACATATGGCTTGGCACCTGTGGCTCAAGGGGCTAAGACACCAGCCACATATACCTAAGCTGGAGGGTTAGAATCCAGCCCGGGCCCGCCAAACAACAATGACGGTTGCAAGCAAAAAACAGCGGGGCATTGTGGTGGGTACCTGTAGTCCCAGCTACTTGGGAGGCGGAGGCAGGAGACTCGCTTGAGCCCAGGAGTTGAAGGTTGCTGTGAGCTGTGATGCCACAGCACTCTACCCAGGGCGACAGCTTGAGGCTCTGACTCGAAATAAATAAATAAATAAATAAAACTAAACATACATTGATGATGGGAATTAATGCTTGCACTCCTACATGTTTATTCCAGAGAAATGAAACTTACGTGTGCTCAAAATATGGCAGTTTCATTTGTAATGTGCCAAAAATTGGGAAAACTAAAATGTCCCTCAGTAAGTGCAGGGCAAATGGTAGCACCTCCACACAGCACTGCCGTGCCTCACAGCTGCTCTGAGCCTGGCTGGGCCTCAGACAAGAAGGACCCAGGCCCAGCCCCACCCATGCAGGCCATAGGCAGGAGATCCCCCACCCCCCCCAGAGCAGGCAGTGTGGGTTAGAGTTAGCATCCTGGTGCATTCTTACCTGTACAGCTCCTCCGTGTGATAGGATGTCAGATGTCCCCTTGAAGGCAGACAACACCCAGGCTCCCAACTCTGCAGGCTCCTGGAGGCGCCTGCTCTGCCAGCCTACAATTCTGACCTTTGGGTTCAGATGCAGATGCTGGGGATTGGTGCTTCGGGCTGATGCTGTGGTGTGGCAACTCCTATCCTGTGATAGGACTGTTCCCATGTTTTGTTTTTCCTACATTTCCTTATATTCAAAGAACCAGCTACAGACATGACCACGTTTGGTCAATGACACCCAATTTAACAACGCTAGCCACAGAGTGACTTAGCAAGACCTAATTCCTGCCAGTGAGTCACACAGCGAGGAACAAAGCGGACGGCCACAAGAACTCACAAAGCTCTGTATTTCACAACACCAGAGCATTTCAAAATATCCTATTCATTCATTCTAAACTTGGCTATGCTCAAGTCAAAAGCTGACTGTTGATAAGTGGAGGCTTCTCCAAGGTCAGGCTTCCAGCTTCTGCTTCTGGCCAGCAGAGGCCCCAGTCCTAGCCAACCACTGTTAAAGAGGAAGGCTAGGGTCAGCCATGCTGTGTGGATGACCTGGCTATCTGTGCAGTGGTCCCACCAGAGCCCGCACCGGGGCCACCTGCATGTGAGTCTCTAGAACGCCCAAGCCTAACCCTACCAGCTTCACTCCAAGAAAACACTTCACAAGCAAACTGAAGCCGTTAATGATGATTTCTCCTCGAAACAAAACACCTGTGCACTGTAACATATTTCTATCTACGCTTGCTTTGAATATTGTCTGAACTAGACAAAGCCACAAAACTCATCTGACCAGAAAAGCTACCCCTACATGCCTATGTAAAATCTGATTATTGTTGGTGTGGTTTTTTTCTATGCTAGGAAAAGATGCACAACAGTGCAACAACAAGATTCTCTAGGGACACACTTCATGTCCACACAAACTCCTGAAAGAACACACACAACACAGTTCTCTCAGGACAAATGTAACTCAGAGTGGGAAAAGAATGGGATTTTATGCTCTTCCTGTACCAGACCTCAGAAACTCATTTTCTGGGATGAAAGAGAAAGAAAATTGTTTCACTGTGTACCTTCTGAGTTTTGAGCTGTGGGAAAGTGTCACCTATTTAGAAAATATTTAAGTCACATTTTATAAAATATGCCTGTAAAAATAAAATAAAAAAGTGCCCCCATTTTTATTAAAGAATATTAGAAGAACTTTAAATCTAAGCTTTTCCTTTCAAAGCTAAAATAAGACCAGCATGAAAAGACGATGCTCACTTTCTCCTTGAGCTATCTTGTGAAGGTGACAGTTGTGGGAGTCACAGAGCACATTTCCAGGGTTCAAAGAGACAACTTAAAAAAACAACAAAAAAAAACCTTAAAGATGAGTAAGAAATCAAAATCAAGGATAGCGGCTATGAAAATCATTCTGTGTAGGGCGCTGACCCCTCATGGGCCTTCCTGGAAGGAACAGTGCGCCAGCTGTGCTGTCCTCTCATTCTTCTTCGGCCTCAGCTTTTCCAGGACCGCAGGTTGGTGAAAGATGGGAACCCTGACCCTTCTTCAAGTCTAGGGCCTAGCTTGGGCCTGACACACAATTTAAAAATTACATAAAGGCTGCAAACAGAATTACAAACTTTGTTGACTATTTCAAAATGTAAGTAAGTAGCAAATTAATAGGACAGGAAGGGAATAAGGCAAATATTTACTTGGATAAATTACTTGAACCAAAAGTATCTGACTATGTGTTCTAGATGTGAAGTTTATCACCCCTTAAGGGGCGGGGAGTGGACACACCCTCAGAAGCACTAGTCATCACGTCCTTTCTTATTGTAGTTTTAAAATGAAACCTTGTCTGAAGTTCTGCAGAAGTCACAGAACTGTGAGCACAATTTAAAAATAAATGTCATCTCTTGTCAACTGGAAATAAACAGAACAGAGAGAAATGACACTCCCCCAGCGCTCCATCCCTATCAACCCCGCTGTGTGTCAATAAATCTTACTCTGGCTGTTTGAGCAATGTTTAATCATAAATGGATTTGGACACACTCTGGAGTATAAACAGAACCAAGTATCACCTGTCTGAGAGAACAACAAATTGGTAAGAAAAGAGGGTTGGAAACTCCTGAGTTACAAAATGAGAAGCCAGATCTCTGGTATATTTAAATCAAATACAGACATCACCATTTTCAAAATTAACTAATAAATCCAGCATTCTGAAAACAGTGCTTTGATTTTAGCAGCTACTAATAGCCTTTTCCAAGGAAGCATGTAAAGCAGAACAAATGGATTCCACTCCTCTTAGAATTGTTTATTCCTTGATGGTAAATAATCAGATGGAAACTCTTGTGTCTCCTTTCCCTTGGCAATCACTGTCACGGTGGGTGCAGGGTGCTGGTGACTCAACAGAAAACAGCAAACTCTCCCTACTCAGAGGAACAGCCAATCCTCAGTTTGATCATTCGAGACCAAAGGCAATCAATACCAATTTATAGCCCTTTACCCATTTCCATTTAAAGTAACCGTATTTATGGAGACAGGGACCAAATGCTCGAGTAAATTGTTTCAAGTCAATTACTGGGCAGAAAGCAGGAGTTGCTCTGTGTTGAGTCTCCCCATAGGCTGGGGAGTGGATGTGTCTGGATGTCATCTCTACTCTCCTCCCCTTCTTAGGTATAAAGGAAAATAAACTATCGTGATTAGACGAATGGATAAAAAACCGAGGAACTAATAAAAAATAAGCCCAAATAATCTACCTCAGAATATCAAAAAAATTGAATTTCCAGCTTCAGACTCATCCTCCCTGTTCTCATTTCCTCCCTCAGCCAGTGTTACTGCCCTGGGCCTCTCCCTAAACACTCCTAGAATATCTGCCCCACTATCAACTCCAGGCCCAGCCACATCTTCCTGACCAGTGTGGCTATGATCTTTTCCTCCTTGACCTTGTGGCACTTCTCAGCCTGGCCATTGGCCACCTGGTGACCCTGTAAGCACCATCTTGCTGACCAGTGTTGAGCCAGCCCCACATGGTAACCCAGGGCTGTTGTCTGGTAAGATGTGGTGACACTACCCACCCTTAAAATTGGGAAACAATTTTAAGGGTGGGTGGTAGGGACAATAAATACAAGGCCTGTGGTAGGGACAATAAATACAAGGAGACACATCTTAGTTGATATTGTTCTCACTATGATCCTGAAACACAGTTTTGATCCCATCTGTGCCTACCCTAGGAGCCTCTGACAGTTCTCTGATGGCTATGGAATGAGGCTCACCCTCCCCCAGCCAATTACCAAGATGTCTGAGGTCCATGGAAAGCTTCACATCCCTTTCTCTCTCTCTCTCTTTTTTTTTTCTAGACAGAGTCTCATTCTGTTGCCCTGGACAGAGGGTCATGGCATCAGCGCTCACAGCAACCTCAGTTCCTACCCTCAGGCAATCCTTTTGCCTCTGCCTCCCCAAGAGCTGGGACTACAGGTGCCTGCCACCTATACCTGGCTAGTTTTTCTATTTTTATTTTTCTATTTATTTATTTATTTATTTATTTAAATGGATAAGCCACCATCCCCAGCCAGTCAGCCCCCAGCACATCTTCTTTTACTCAGGATCCTTCCTCGATACCCAGGTTGGCTTTCCTGATAGAGAAACTGCTTGGCTCCTCAAACCCATCTCTTCTGCTTTGGGGACACACACACAGACTGCACCTCCCACACCACTAGCTCCCACCAAGCAGATGGCAGTGGGAACATGCCTGACTGCTGGGCCAGCAGTTCAGAGGGAGGGTGCCTGCTCCCTGCGCCTTCCCCTTCCTGACTGACAGAGACCCTAAAAGTGGCTGAGCCCCTGGTGGAAGGGGCTGTCCTCCCCTGAGCTGCTATCTCCTCTTGCAGGAATCCCATCCACATGGGGCATGTTTGTTGCCCCCCAGCCTCCCTGACTGAAACATCACCCTGATACTCCATGATCAGCCTTCCTGCCAGCTTTTCCAGAGCTGGCCTATGCCAAACTCACTGCTCTGTGTCTCCTGAGTGCCCAGCAGAACACCACCAGCATGAGGCCTCTGGAGTGGAACCATGGCACACTCTATCCTAGGCTTGCCATTGTGAAGAGACTTTGAGTTTTATCAGAAACAGCAATGCTGACTGCAGCCTAAACCCAGCTTGGCCACTCATGCAGAACTGACTACGGCTGCCCTGATCGCACCCTCGTTGCTTCATGTTGATAACCTGACCTGCTTCCCACATGGCACAGCAGCCAGGACAGCACGCAGTACGTTAGAGTCACTGGCACATCCCCATCAAGAGCAAGAACAATAACCCAGTAGCAAGTAACAACCACTACCAGAACAAATCAAAAAGAAACGGGAGAAATTCCAGACGTGCAACTGCTATAATTCCAAGCAGCAGAGATTAAACAGCTCATCTGAGTTCACTTTCTCTCAAAAGCCTCTGTGACCTGCCCAGACTTCTGAACAGGTGCCTCTCATGCTGTTAGGCAGTCACCTTGCCCCTGCCCCCAAATGCTGCCCTCCTTTCTAAAGTGAGGAGACATCCACTGTGGCTGTCCCAATTTCTCTGAAATCCACAATGATTTTTAAATTGCAAGTATAAAATAGTCCTTATGTACATTTTCAACACTCCATTCCTAATTTAAATGCTAAACTAAAACACTTATGGATACCATTGCATCTGAAGCCAATGTGTATGGATCTTAATTAAACAGCCAGTCAGGTACATAGGCCCTAGGAAGGACTCACTGCCTTCAGTACGTTCTGCAGTGTTCACAGATAAAGAAACCAAGGCTTCGAGCATGTAAGGTAGTTGGCCAAAGTCAAAGACATCAAAGCAATAAGTAACAGGTTCTATTTAAGCACCAACTTTCTAACTCCTCAGATGAGGAAACGAAGAAACTGCATTTTATTAAAACGTTTCTCACAATAAAATTAAAACTGTAAATGTACTGCTGAATTAATTTACCAACACGCAATTTAATTAAAAAAAATCATTTATTTTGCCTGTGGTTCTATCCTAATGCATCAGAACAATATTAACACCTAATGTGAATAGTCATGTTAAAACATGCTGAGCAGTGTTCTAGGTTTATGTGTGAACTCACTCAATCCTCTCACACTCCTGGAAGGCAGGAACCACTGACTGCTAGGCCCATTTTACAGATGAGAAATTATAGCCAAACAGTGAGAGGACAGCAGATGACTCAATGACAGAAATCATTATTATTTTTTTGCACATGTTTAAGTCAATGGCATGATATGCAATCTGACATTTTTTATCATGTGAATTAAACTTTATTGTGGCAAAATTAATTCACAATTGACCATAGTCAAATTCTTCCAACACCTCTTCTTTTTTAGCAGATCACACATGCCTGCCATGAAACCAACCATGCACAGGGGTTTATGGACCAGGCACACACCAGGTCAGCACAGTGGTGGTCAGCCCCCGTCAGCAAACACTTATGAAGCACTTGTTAAGTGCTGGGTCTACTACAGGCCCTAAGAACAGAAATAAAAGTTCCTCATAGAAGACAGGGCTCTCGATCCAGGCAAGGAGGTCAATGAACTCAGCAGTATGATGTCAGGGACCAGGAGACACAGCGGGGGCCTCACTGCAAGCTGGTAAAAACAAGCAGCTGGGGGGAGGGGACAAATAAAGCTTGACCAGGTCTGGATGACACAGCCAGGGTTCTCAGGTGACAGGGCAGGGATAGTGCTCTAGTTCTAGGCAAAAAACAACACGGACAAGGCGTGAGGGGGACCCCCTCCCCAGCGTGCATATGTGCAGTCGTGTGATGGCTGCCAGGCTTTCAGGAGTCAGAATGTCCCACTAGCCCCCTTTCCAGAAGCAGCATTTGACTGCTATACCCTACCCATACCCATGCAGAGGCACCAAAGAGGAGCCAAGAGGAACAGGGTTGCCCCCACCCCAGCTGGGAGACTGGAAGGTGGGACCCAGCCTCCTGGCCAGCTGCAACCACCCACACCACAGACACGCTGGGGAGAGCAAGTCTGCCCAGGCCACACACATGCTAAAGTTTGGGGCAAACTGCTGTGTTTTTATGACATTACACTTGGTCATCTTTGTTTTTATTCTGCCACATAAAATTCCACACTAAACCTAGAAAATGACTTCAGATAATTAATTTAAGGTAAAGTTAGAGTTTAACCAATTCAGTCTTTCCCAAGGGAGTGGTCTTTTTCCAAGATCCACTCAGATTCACCTTCAGGTTAATTTCCCCCAAAATAGCAGCCAGTGATAAGAGGAAGGCTGATGAAAGACTGTGCGGAGGAGCTTCTAGTTTTCCTCCGGGTGGCTGGGATAATAGCTGGCAACCAGATCGTGTTTACCAAGCAACAGGGACTCATTCTTAGAGACCTCAGCCACCCTGGATAAAACCCAAAACAAAACAAAGTGGCACAGCATCAGCATCAGATACAATTTTTAAAAGCCTTTATTTGGTTCAAGACTCAGGCCCTTCAGAGAGAACATTCCAAACAATCCTGGAAAGCTGAGCAGGTCCCAGGCTGGGAAAAGAAACAAGCCAGCTCTTCCAATTCACTTCCCCCACCAGCTACAAGGGGATGGTTCCTCGTGCAGAGCAACCTCTCTCTCCACGTTTACTCAGGTTTCTGAAAATATGTAAAAAAACTGTCTATTGGTGGCAGGCTATGGTTCACACATAAATCAGAAGAACAGGACATTCCAGCCGGAAGGCCTGGAAGGCCTGGGCGAGGCAGCCTTCTCCAGGCAGACAGCAAGAAGAAAGTGCAGGAAGCAACTGCATCGACTTTTAAATCCACTCTCTCCTGCTGCATGTACCTGAGACTATATCTGAGAATATATCTTAACACTATGAAGGCGAAATTATCCATTTGGGGAAACTGGGTCATAAAACAGATTAATAACACAAAATATCTGCCAAAGGAGAGGCCTGGTTCTAGCTGCAGGATACACTAAACTGGTTTAACTGTTGTGTAAATTGCACCCTCAGTCCCATCAATTTATCCCTCACTGGCCTATTCAGCACAACAGTTTTCTCTGAAATAAAAACTGAGCCAGTCACTCTCCTTACAGGTTCCCACCTCCAGACTCACCACCCCAAACACCCTTAATTCTCTCCTTCAGTGTTTGTGCAAGTCTGTGCCCACAGCACCGGGGTTTGTGACATACATTACAGGAAACATGATGTGAAGCCTGCTATTTTCCTGAGACTAGAGAGGGGACCTCCACCCAGGGTCCCCCCTTTAGAGACTGCAAGTCTCCACATGGTGTCTCTTCTCCATTATGTTAAAGGCAGGAAACCTTCAGGTTTTAGTTTTTATTTTTAAGAGGAAAGAGCAATGGAATTCGATTAGCGTAGAGAAGCTAAGTTACTCAGAAGTACTTGCGGAGTGTGGTGAAGTTGGTACAGGAGTTAAGGGCACAGACAAGGGGCTGAGAGGAAGATGGGGCAGGGGTGGGGGGGACCAAGTTGTGCCAACTTAGGGAGCCTAATATCCAGGCCAGCTATGGGAAGGTCAACCTTGATATTTCTTATCATGTGAATTAAACTGAAGCCAGAGATAACTTAGTTGATATTCACAGGAAAGAAAATAATTCCTTGTTCAAATAACTCTTCAAACACTTCATCCCTTTGTCTTTAACTAGGATGCACAATGACCTGTTTGACCCTTGTTCACTCTCGAAACAATTCTGAAAGGATCAAAAATCACATTTTGCTTTTCAGTGACTGTCAGCATTATCTGATCCAGCTTGTGAGGCAGGGTGGACACTGAGGGAAGGTGGAGAGGTTCTGTCTTGATAAGAGAGAATCACAGAAATCAGAAACCAAGCCCTGCTACAGAGTACAGAGGATGCCCTGCCCAGCCCAACCCAACTCTGGGGTCCGTTCCTGGAACCCTGCTGAGACTATGTACCCTTTCTATTTAGCAGTAGGGAGTGTCACAAATATAAACTAATTTAGGGAAGCAAAGCATTTTTATCTATACATTTAAATAAAGTATTCATATAAAGAGCATTTAAGCAGTTAAGGTCCTTACCAATCGGGATTCTGATCATCAGCAGTTGTGAATGTGCAAATATGCACTTTGAAGGAAGTCCCTACTATAGATTTAAAAACAAACAAAAAAACCAAGGCACTCTTGGTGTGAGTAATTATCTGTAATTCTAGCACTCTTGGAGGCTAAGAGGGGAGGACCACTTGAGCCAGGAGTTTGAGACCAGCCTGGGCAATTCGGTGAGACACTCTCTCTATAAAAAATTAAAACACCGCTTGGTACCTGTAGCTCAGCAGCTACAGCACCAGCCACATACACCAGAGCTGGCAGGTTTGAACCTGGCCCAGCCTGCCAAACAACAATGACAACTACAACAAAAAAATAGCCGGGCGTGGTAGGGGGTGCCTATACTTGGGAGGCTGAGGCAAGAGAATTGCTTAAGCCCAAGAGTTTGAGGTTCCTGTGAGCTGTGATGCCACAGCACTCTACCGAGGGCAACATAGTGAGACTCTGTCACAAAAAAAAAAAATTAAAACATTAGCCAGGTATGGTGACAGGTGCCTATACCCAGGAAGAAGAGGCAGGAGGATCACTTGCACCCAGGAGTTGGAAGCTGCAGTGAGCTATGATTGTACCACTACACTCTAGCCTAGATGACAGCAAAGCAAGACTCTGTATCTACAAAATATACAAATAATAAAAAATAAAAAGGAAACAGATGTGAAGAAAATACATTGAAATACTATTCTAGTCATCTCTGTAGAGAGTTAAATGAGGCTTTTCTTTTCATATTTTCCAGTTTTTCTATAAGCATGGATTATATACATAATAAAACAATAAAAATATAAAGTAAAGTTTGAAATAATAAACTACATATAGATATATAGCATAAAAGCTAAAGTGCAAGTTTTGGGTTTTCTTTCACAATTGGCTTCTACAAAAAGAATTCTCTCAAAAGAATTCTGACTTTAGGCCAGGGGAGGTGGCTCATGCCTATAATCCCAGCACTTCAGGAGGCAGGGGCAGGTGGACTGCTTGAGCTCAGCAGTTTTAGACCTGCCTAAACAAGAGTGAGACCCTATCTCTAAAGTAGCCAGACCTTGTGGCGGGTGCCAGTAGTTTTAGCTATCCAGGAGGCTGAAACAAGAGGATTGCTAGAGGCCAAGAGTATGAGGTTGCTGTGAGCTATGATGCCAAGCGCTCTACTGAGGAAACTGAATAAGATTTTGTCAGGAAAAAAAAAAAGAATTCTGACTTAAAAAGATTAAATAATGTAGGCCGGTTTCTTCCTGGGTAGAGTGCTGTGGCATCACAGCTCATAGCAACCTCAAACTCTTGGGATTTAAGTGATTCTCTTGCGTTAGCCTCCCAAATTGCAGGGACTACAGATGCCTGCCCGAATGCCTGGCTATTTTTTTGTTGTTGTTGCAGTTGTCATTGTTGTTTTTAGCAGGCCTGGGCCAGGTTCGAACCCACCTGCCATGGTGTATGTGGCCGGCGCCCTACCCACTGAGCTACAGGTGCTGCCCACAACAAATTGCTATTAACCCTACAATGTTAATAATCTGGAATCCTCTAGGAAAAAAAGTCATTTTGGATAGATGAGTTCTGTTCTTTAAAAAAATTACTGACTTTTATATTTTACCCATTTTTTACAGTTATATTGATTAAAATATGTCAGATCTCCTGTTTTATAGATGACAGTGAACAAAATAAAATCACTGGCTGGGTGTAGTGGCGCATGTCTATAATCTTAGCATTCTTAGGAGGCTAAGATAGGAGGATCCCTTGAGCTCAAGAGTTCCAGACTAGGTTGAACAATAACAAAACCTCATCTCTACTAAAAATAGAAAAATTAGCTGGGCATTGTGGCAAGCACCTTAGTCCCAGCAACTCGAGAGTCTGAGGCAAGAGGATCACTTGAGCCAGGAGTTTGAGGTTGCTGTGAGCTAGCTAAAGCCCTTGTACTTTAATGAAATTTCTACTTTTAAGGGTAAAAAGGTGAAAGCTACAAGAAATTACAATTAAAAAAATGATGAAAGTATTTATCAAAAAAATAAATACTATATAAACATGGGCATTAAATTGTCAAATGTGAGAATTATGGTGTATTCCCTTAAAGGTCAAGAGTATATCACAGGGTGAGAAGCTCGTGGAATAGAATTAGGGTGTGATGTATTTACAGGTGGCCCACAAGTCCCCTGATGACAGACAAAAACTAACAGAACCAGACAGTACAGAGAGACCATGCCACCATACAGGCACGGAAATGGGGTCCTGGAGCAGCACCCCACCTGGGTCTTCACACTGAGGCTGCAATGACCATTCACAAGTGACTCACTAGTCCTGGCCTCTAGGACCCACACACTTCTAGGTGAAGGCAGAAGCTTCCCTCTTCCCAGGTGTCCAAATCAATCCTTACAAATCGTGACAGAAATGTTTCCATGCATGCCCGATCTTCAAGGAACTTCTACATTAATGGGTCAGGAAGAGAGTAGAGGACACTGCCCATCACATAAAAATATACAATTATGAACAACACTAACTGCTGCAAAGAAAGAGTTCCCAGACTGGTCCTGAGGAGTGATGGGGGAACCCCACAGAAAGTGTGGCACCTAGGCAGGGGACAGCCAGTGCAGCCAGTCCCAGGGGAGATGGAAGGGACAGGCACTCAGGGTTCAAGGATCAACTAAAGATTTACAGGAAGCACTAGGAACACTTGTGGAAGCACAGGCTTAGACTGGCTGCAGGCGGTTTCTGCAAGCAAAAGACGCAGAAACAGCCTTGGCACGAGGAATCGGATCCACAGAGACAGAACGAAGAAAAGGAAAGGCCAGGAGCTATGCTGAGGCTGAGGCATCAAGTGCATAATGGGGACAGAGTTGCAGTTTGAGAAAACTGTTCTGGAAGGGGATGGTAGAGATGTCTGTACAATGGGAATGGGCTTCATGCCTCTCTAACTGTTCACTTAAAGAGGGCAAATTTTATGTGTTACTGTAGCATCTTACCACAATTAGAAAAATGAGTTAGGAGGCTCTTCCAACAGCTGGTCTAGGGGTGGCCAGGAAGTGCCACCATCACTGCCCAGGTTGTTGGCTCTGTTCACTCAGCCTGGTCTCCCTGGGCCATCTCTATATCCCACTCAGGCCACACAGCAGCATCTGACCTGGGGGCAAACTTGCTTAAAATTTTCCTTTGTTGACCCCATTGGAACTTTTACAATCACTTAAAAAACCAAACCAAACCAATTTCTTTCAGAAAAATTAAATTTGCTTGACTGATAAAATTTCCCCAGTCATAATCAGGAAATACAATGGAAAAAGCCTTCCATGAAAGCCCGACATGCAGGACAGATAAAAGACAAGCTGTCCTGCCCCCAGGTGAGCCCCTCTGCATCTTCCTGTTCCCCCAGGGCACCTCCAAGAAAGTAGAGGGATCCTGAGAACACGTCTAAGGGTCCCGACTTGGGGACTGGATAGGCTGCCTAGGTGTATGTGGGGGCAGTGCCCTCCAGAAGGATACAGCCAGGATAAGCTAGGCTCGGGAGAGAACTGGCAGGAGCAGGCCCTGGCCAGCCCCCACCCCACTCTCTATGCAGATGTGCCAGGCCCCCCCACCCCATTCTCTGTATTGATGCACCAGAACCCTCCACTCCTTCCACACTCTGTGCCCGAGCACCAGGGCAGCACTCAAACCACCTCAATGTCCCCCTTCTGCAAAGCCCAGGGCTCTAGACTTCAACCTCCTCAGCCCTCTCAGAGGGTCCTATCCCAGGAACCATGTCTGTCTGTCTTTCCAGGGCCAAGGACAGTCCTGGCACATAGCTCTCTCAAGCTAGAGATAAATCCTTTGGATTCTTTTGGGAAGTGTTGGCCAGATCCCGGGTTGGCGGCCATGGCTGAATGGTGGGCACACACTGGCCTCTTCACTGGCCTCAGGAAAAGCACTTTGACTGCTCACAGGTCCTGCACTCACACTATCAGGCTTTCTAGGACACTTGGCAACCCCTGTGTTGTCTGGACCTCAGCATATCAACCCCTGAAATGGAGATGACACTCACAAAGTATCCAGTAATCCCTCTAGCAAGCGCTACTATAAGCAAAAGTTCTAAGGGTAAGATGCTGATCTAAAGCCTGTACCACTAGTTGTCTGAGTACTTTATTTCCAAGTTATTTTATTAAGCAAGCAACAACCAAATATAAGAATAAACAGACACATTTTTTCTACCATATTTGGTTTTTTTGTATTTATAGTGAAGGGAGGGAGTATTTAGCTCTCACTGGTACAATGTTATATGATTACCACATGCTTCTTTGCTCCATCCCCAAACCAAATCCTGGTGCGGGCCATCTCTTTAAAGCTTATGGCAGGCTGAGATTCTCCCTTCATTTACTTTCACATAGTCACAATGTTCTGAAAGATGGAGCTGTAAATGCAGCAGTACTAGGTACTGAAGGGACTCTGGCTTAAGAAGAATTTCCATTCTTCAAGCCCAGGCCCTATTGCCTGGCACTTTCAGCCAGGTAAGTTGACTTTAACATTAAAGCTTTTAAGGCCGGGTGTGGTGGATCACACCTGTAATCCTAGCACTCTGGGAGGCCAAGGCAGGTGGATAGCCTGAGCTCATGAGACCAGCCTGAGCCAGAGCAAGACCTCGTCTCTAAAAAAAAAAAAATAAAAAAATAATAATAATAATAAACTAGCCAGGCATTATGGTAGGCACCTGTAGTCCTAGCTACTTGGGAGGCTGAGACAAGAGGATCATTTGAGCCCAAGAGTTGGAGGTTGCTGTGAGCTGTAACGCCACAGCACTCTACTGGGGGCAACAAAGTATAACTCTGTCTCAAAAAAAAAAAAAAAAAAATTAAAGCTTTCAGTTTTGCCATATAAGGTAAATATAATTCTTCTTAATGATGTTCTGTCCCCAACTCTAAAATGAATAAAAAATCCAGCCAGCCTCCGGGATACCTTCAATTTCATGTGCCTGTCGTTCCCTCCTGCATGGCAAGGTCAGGCCACGCCAGAAGAGTCCTTATGGGCAAAGACATCAAGACCCTAACCCTGTGCTAGAAACCTCAACAGCCCTGCAGGGTTACTGAACTCGCTAAGTCACCCACCCCAGCCACACTCTGAGTCAGTGTGTCACCCAGCCCTTCCCATTTAAAATCCCAAATGCCTGGTCCCTATGTTTGGGCATGGTCTCACATCTGTCCCCTCTATGTGTGGGGACCCTGACCTGCCCATATCCCAGCTCCCTTTGGTCCTCCTCTTCCTTCCTCTGGCCCCAGAGCCTCCATGCCTGAGGCCCCGCTGCTGGGAGGTCTCTCTTGTCCCTTCTCACTGCCCGCTTCTGCTTATAACTCAAACATCAGCTGAAGCATCACTTCCTCAGAAGGGCCCTCCCTGAAATAGTGTAGAAGAGAGAGAGCGGCATGTCAGTCCCCCAGCTCAGCATGGCACCTACCATAGTGTCAGTCTCTCCCCAATGCAGGTAAAACCAGGTCCTCAGGAGCATGAGCTGAAGAGGACTCTGCCGGCTCCATTCAGTTCATTGCAAAGGATTAGTGAGCTGGAGGTGTAGCCCCTTTGGCAGGGACAAGGGTTGGGGGGCAAGGGGCAGTGCTGAACTTGATACCTAAGAGGGGCAGCAGTGGGAGTCAGGGTGGCCACTCAAGAAACTGAAAAGAAGGCCATTCTGACGAGTGCGGAGAGGTACAGAGAAAGGCAGAGAAGAGAGGCCTGCAAAGCCAAGTCCAGGGCCTTGAGGATGGGTCTCAATCTCAGGGCCCCAAAGAAACAGCTCTAGTCACTCATGTCTGACAGCATCACCTACAAAGCGATCTTTTCAGAGAAGCAGAGAACACAAATGGAGAAGCCTGTGTGGCACATCTATGTAAATTTTAAAAGCCACACAAAGCTGCACAATGAATTATTTTTACATATCTCTGCGTGTGTGTGGAGCGTGGGAAAGGACTAGAACCAAATTTGGGGGGGACAGGGGTGGCACGGGGTGGCTCTGGAGAAAGGAGAGGACAGGATAAGGATAAGACACCACAGAAGATCCCAGCTCCCCACGAGGCCATGCTTCTCTCATTTTAAAAAGGACTTGAAAAAATAGAAAATGTGAACAAGCATCGATTCTTGGAGGTGGTACACAAGTAATTGCTAAAGAATCCTTTGTACTTTTTTTCTTTGAGAAAGAGTCTCAGTATGTCACCCTCAGTAGAGTGATGTGGCGTCACAGCTCATAGCAACCTTGATCTCACGGGCTTAAGTGATTCTCTTGCCTCTGCCTGCCAAGTATCTGGGACTACAGGTGCCCGCCACAATGCTTGGGTATTTTTTCTTGTTTTTGCAGTTGTCATTGTTGCCCCCAGCTGGCCCAGGCTGGGTTCAAACCTGCCAGCTTCAGTGTACGTGGCCAGCGCCCTAACCACTGAGCGTGGGCGCCACCAATCTTTTGTACTTTTCTGTATTTTTTTCAATCCTTTAAAACACATACAAATTATTTCATTGATTCTGTGCTTCCATTGCCAAAATTCATCACCCTCCTTGGAAAACTCGCATACCCTGCACCCCACCCCCAGCTTGTGGTCCAGAGAACTCAAGGGTAGACCTCCCCTAAGTGTTAGCCAGTCTTGCATCCTCCAAAGGTTATTCAAACTAACTCAAGGTAAAATGTGAGTTTGTTTTTTTGGATCCCCTGTACTTTGAACTCTCAATCTCTAGAAAAGCAGCTCAGAAAAACACTGGGAAAGGAAACCCTATTATTTTGCTCTGATCCTACAAACTTTAGAGCCCAGAGGGAGCCTGGAGATACCAAGCCTATTCTCCAGCCACTGCAAGATGCTACCCAGGACACCCTTGCCAGGTGACCAGCTGCTCACACAGGCTGGGGACAGAGCACTCAGCAGACCAGAGGGTGGCTCTACCACATCGCCAACCGCTCAAAGCACCACAGCATCTCCCTTTGCACCGGAACAAACCTGCCTTCTGAATGCCTCAGAGAATGAATACTGTCCCTCGCACTCACGACAACAGCAGCAGCAACAACGATAACAAAGGTGCATAAATGCAGGGGTGTTTATTTCTCTATGTTAGGCACTGAAGTAAGTACTTCAACACATCTCTTGTATTTCTTATAATTACCTGTGAAGGAGGTTGTGCACTGCTTCTGTAGATAAGGAAACAGGAGCTCAGAGGTTAAGGCCCAAGGACACCCAGCTAAAGTGAGCAAGCCAGATCTTTAAAAAGCTAAGATAATGTAACCTCAGATCATGTTCTTAGACCAGATTAGTTTTATGTTCAGATATCTCCTATTTGTTTACTCATTTTACCAACAATTATTTACAAGGTGCCAACTAAGTGCTAAGCATATTGGTATACACTGGGACTACAGTAGTAAATAAGAACAACCTGGCCCTACTCTCACAAAACTTAGGGTATACCAGATAGATACGACTACATACAATGACAACAGCAATCACTGTTGGGGTGTCGTGGGATGCCATCAGCACCCCACCAACAGGGATCTAATCTCAGCCTGCCACTGGGAGGCCTCCTTAAGGAAGTGGGTTTTAGGAAGTCAAAACTATATTTACTTTGAAATGCCTCAGAAACATTCCTTTACAAGTTAGAAACAAGAAAAGACCCCATTATTGTGGCATTTACTCAATGTTATTTGGAGATTCTAGCCAATTCAACGAAACAAAAAGAAATGAGATATAAAATAGAGGAAGAAAGGGGTGAAACAATCGCTATTTGCAGATGAGATTCATGACCTAGGAAATGTAAGCACATGAATTGAAAAACTGCTACTAAAAACAGTAAATGTGACTAAATATAAAATTAATACTTTATGGGGGGATGACTGTCAGAAGGAGGGATCTAATGTGCACATCGTGAGGGTGTACAACACGCCTCCTGGGTGAGCAGGGCACGGAACTTTACCCTGGAGGTAAGAACAAGGTAACCTAAAAATCTGTACCCTCATATTAATTTGAAATAAAAAAAAAAATAAAAAATACTTGTCAATATAATAGTAAATGACCCAAGAGGAAAAAAATTAATATTTTATTTTAGCATTGAATCTCAAAAATGATTACAAAAGAAAAAGCAGTAACTATTCGGTGGAAGAACCAGATGCCACGTAATCTAAATGACCAAAACTAACCCATATAGTAAGGACTCCAGGTCCCTGTGGAACTTGGGAAGGACTCACGTTCCTCTCCTGGCACCTTAGCCAAAGATGCCTAACCTGATTCTAATTGAGGTTCTGTCAAATCAAGACAAACCTAAATTGAGAAATAACCCATAAAATAACTGGCCTGTTTTCTTTAAAATTGTCAAGGTCAATGAAGACCAAAAAAAAAAAAGTGTAAAGAACTATTTCAGATTGAGAAGCTGGGAAAACGAGACAATTGAAGGCTCCATCCTGGGCTGGATCCTGTGCCTGGGGACAAAATGCTGCAAGGGACATTGTGGGAATAGCTGACTGCACTGGCATATGGACTGTACACTGGAGAATAGTACAGGACCAGTGTTAGAGTTAAATTTAGTAACAGGTGGAGGTATGTGACATAGCCTACTCTTAGGAAATACCTCTTGCAGTACTAACGAAAAAGGGGCAGACAACACACAGCCCACTCTCAGCAGAGAGAAGATGCTTAAGCAAATGTGACAGAGCAGAAGAAATGAACAAACTGAGGCAGAGGACACAGAGGAGTAACTTGTACTTGTCCTGCAACTTTTTAGAAGCTTGAAATTTTTTCTTAAATATCAAAATTTAGAAACAAATTAGTGTTATAAAACTTATACCAAAGAAAAACACACACACACCTTCAGCCTACCTTTCCTACGTGTAAACACTAACCCTTTGAAAATAGCAAGAAATTAGATTTCCAAAACAAATACATACAACATCTAGAATTAAACATTACAAAAAACAGGGGCTCTGTATGAACTAAAACCAGTAATATGAAGGTATGGTTGAACCTCAGTAAAATGCTCGAACACAGAAGATAAAGACTGTGACTAGGGCAGGGTGTGCACACTGTTCCTGTCAGGGCCATAGGGAAATACCACAGGCTCTGAGGCCCACATGGTCTCTGTGTGTCTCTGCAGGCAGCCACAGACAGCACGTGAACAAATATGCATGGTGTATTCTGATAAAACTTTATTTACAGGCTCAATGCCCATAGCACACAGTGGTTACGGTGAAGTTGGTGGGTTTGAACCCAGCTGGGCCAGCTAACCAACAATGACAACTGCAACAAAAAATAGCTGGGCACTGTGGCAGGCACCTGTAGTCCCAGCTACTTGGGAGGCTGAGGCAAGAGAATTACTTAAGCCCATGAGTTTGAGGCTGCTGTTAGCTGTGATGCTAGGCACTCTACAGAGGGCCACATAGTGAGACTCTGTCTCAAAAAAAACAAAAACAAAAAACTTTACTTACAAATACCTGGCAGGGTGCAGTAATCTACTTTAATCTGAAATGTGGCAAGGGCTGACTTAGCATTCAGCAAACAACTGCCCTCTCCTTCCTAAGCCCGCTGCTCTCCCCTGGAGTAGCCGGGGACTGAGTGGCAATAGTGAAGTGAGATTCACTGCTTCTGGGCCTGGCTTCCCCTGCTCCTGCCTTTCTCCCTCCAGATAGATGCCCCTGTAGCCTATGGAGCCATGCCCAGGCTGTGCAGTCTCCCAACGGTGCCAGCCTGGGTCCCAGAGTCACCCCTTGCAGAAAGTGCTTCCTGTTCACCAATCAGAATCTTTTGAACGTTCTATGAGAAAGATTTTAGGAGCAATCTATTGAAAGAGCTAGCAGGTTATAAAAGATTACGTCTGTTAAGTGTTCCCTAGCACTGGGAAAGGCGCCAGGAACATGGTACCTCACCTAAGAACCCGTCCCTGCCCTCATGGCACTTGCAGCTTCTAGGGGAAACAGGCAGTACCCAGGATTTGCACCAATGTATAAATGACCCACCATGGCAGGTTCCATGAACTCAAGGCACGGCTATAACAAGGGCTCATTAAACCAGGCACCTGCTACAACTACATGATGTGTAGATGGTAAACACCACACTTCACACACATCTGATTATAAACAAATTTTAAAGTTTGCAAGTTGATGAACAAAAAATATGAGCTGGGCTCACATGTAAACCATCAATAACCAATATGCATGGTAAATCCAGACTAGAGAGGGCCACCAGGAATTCTTTTTCCTCCTAAACCAGTGAACTTGTCTCTCCTTTTTATTATCCCTAGGAATCACCTCTCATACAATTTACTTTTTTCCTCTGGCTTCAAGAGGTAGGTAATAAAGGAGAAATGGAAGCCTTCCACTCTAACCTGCCATCAGTAGTCAAGAGTTATCAACCTATTCAGCAACAAGACATTTCACAAAGAGCCTTTAACAAAGGGTCTGGCTGGCAGGTCCTTGCCTCCTAGTACCTTGTAGCTGCAGCCAACTTTGATGGATCTTCCCAAACCCCACAGCTCAGCCCAGACAATCTTGAGCTTTTTCAGCTCGAAACATACAGCCGAACACTGTACCTGTGCCTCAGACTTAATGCCGTAAGCTGAGGCAGGTCCACACCTGGCAGCCAGAGGACGCGCAGATCTCTAACTTCTTTAAGGACACCAGTAAGCAAAGGCACATGTGGTTATTTCACTTCAACTTAAAAATTAAAAATGAATTAAAAAATGCAGGCCCTTTAGCTATCTTAGCCACATTTCAAATGCTCAAGAGCCACACACAACCAGTGACCAACATGGTGGACAGTGCAAATATACAATATTTTTACCACTACAGAAAGTTCTAGACTCTCCTTGGCACCCTGGGTGGCCAATCAGAGGGTAGGCAGGCCCAGACAGTCTGTTTGTACTACAATGTACATAGAAGAAAAAAAAAAACTGTAAACGAGGCTAAATATTTAACAGTATCTTCTTGCACTTTAGGAGCCAACTTAAGGCTATAAATGTTCCTTTGTTAATAGGGAATCCAACTGGGGGCAGTGCCTGTGGCTCAGTGGTAGGGTGCCGGGGCCATATACCAGAGGTGGTGGGTTCGAACCCAGCCCTAACCAGGTAAAACAGCAATGACAACTGTAACAAAAAATAGCCGGGCGTTGTGGCGGGTGCCTATAGTCCCAGCTACTTGGAAGGCTGAGGCGAGAGAATTGCCTAAGCTCAAGAGTTGGAGGTTGCTGTGAGCTCTGGCGCCACAGCACTCTACGGAGGGCAACAAAGTGAGACTCTGTCTCAAAAAATAAAAAAACAAATAAGGAATCCAACCAACAGGAGCCAGATAGTCTTAAGGGAAAGATGTTTTCATGGAGCTGTGATGAGTCACTGTTCCCAGCTACAAGCATATACCAGCCAAATAGGCGATGGTTCCATCTCAAGGGTAGAGGTGGGGAGAATAGACTTGACTTTGCAGTTTTCCTTTTCCTACAACTGGCTTTATTATCAGCTTTCATTGTAACATTTTTCAAAGTTAATTCCAAAGAGTTACTAAGTTCCTAAGTTATTTTTCACTGACCACATTCCAGCCACAGCTTTTGGGTAACATGCAGGAGGTTCCTTCATTGCATCAGTGAGCTGTATCCAAGTCATATGGTGCAAGGCTGTATTTAGGGGAAGGTTTTCTATAGACAACGAATCCTATTGCATTCTGTGCGTCTGTCTGAGCGTGGATCCCTCCCAGCTCCTAGGTCTTGGGTATAAACTGGCTTCTGCCTGACAGCTCTTCTGTGACTCCCAACATGACTGACTCCTGTGGATCAGCCACCAAGTAAGACTAGCACAGGCCACGTGACAGGGAAAACTGGCACAAAATTCCAACTTAAGCTAAGAATTTATTTTTTGAATTCTATATGCTGCCAACAAAAACAAAAAAACCTCCCAAACCCCAGAACTTATCTGAGGGGGGGGGGGGGAAGACAGAGAGGAAGGGAGGAAGGGAAGGAGGGTGGGAGCGAGAGGAAGGGGAAGAGAGAAGGAGAGAGACTGATGTCAATGTCAGCCTGTGGGAGGGGCCAGAGGAGCACATTCATCACTAATCCCATCCAGGTGGACAAATACTAAGGACACTTCATCTCTGTGATACAAACCACAAACCAGCAAAGCACCTTCAAAACAGACAGAAGATCAGTTTTATCCCCTGTATGATACTGATATACTGAGAAGAAGAAAAGAAAGAGACAGAAATCTCCTCCAGGGGTTCCTAACAGACTAGGGAGGGAGAAAAAGAATTTTTATGGTTATTAAGAGTGGCACAGTTTTTCAAGGGTGTGCTTAGAAAAGACTCAAGAAAGGCCTGGCTCACACAGGTAACTGCAGCACTAGAGGCCGAGGCTAGAGGATCACTTAAGCTCAGGAGTTAGAGACCAGCCTAAGCAAGAGCAAGACCCTGTCTCTACTAAAAAGTAGAGAAATTAAAAATAAGAAAATAAAATTTAATTAGAAAAAGAGAAACTAGCCTGGCATTGTGGTGAGTGCTGCAGTCCCAGCTGTTCAGGAGGTTGAGGCAAGAGGATCGCTTGTGACTCCAAAAAAATAAATAAATAAATAAAATAAATAAATAAAATAAACGAAAGGATGAAAAAGAAAAAAGAAAAGCTTCATGAGAAAGCCCACACAACGAATGTTCCTATAAAAACACCTTCTGTCACAGATACTGCCAAGGATTCACACCCAGGGCACTGTTGTCCTGTGCAGCCTCCAAGGCACTCAACCATCCTCCACGGGGCTCATGTCTGTGGCAGGGTGTGTGTGTGTGGGGGTGGGGTGGGGTGGGGGGCAGGTGCCATTGAAGGCAGCTTCAGGGCCACAGCACACTCAGGCCCTACCTCGTCCTGGGTTAACAGCAGTGACTGACAAGATGGACAGTGCCCTGGAAAGAATCAAGAAGTGATGCACATAAGAAATGCTAAATTTAGCTAAATTCTGTCTCAAGATGCTAATAAGGCCAATGACTAAATTACATAACTTTTTATAGCTATAAAAATTCACTTTTGCTGTGAACCTAAAACTGTTCCAAAAAAGGTTTATTTAAAAAAATGCTGTGTCACTCAAGTTTTAAAAGAGTAAAAATTAAGCGACATCAAAAAACCTGTTCCTATGAAAGATTTCTATTTTTTAAAAACATGATATGTTGGGCTCAAGGGGATCAAGTTTAACTACCAACTGAACATAAGGATAAAACAGACTTGTTTTAGGTAATAAGATGTATCATTAGAAGATCTGCAAAACTTGATCAATATTTTTCCCAATGGCCAATGTATAACGTTACTAACTCATGCATGGGGTAAAAGATTCATTCAAAATGCAAGACAGAGCAATGTATTTTAATGTACAAAACATCAGTTCATGGAGTTTCAGATACCACATCACACCTTTAAGAAACTACCAATTTTCAAGTTTAGGTGAGGTATCAAAGAACATCCACAATTATCTGAAAAAGCTACTAAAAACCTCCTCCCTCTTCCACCTGCATACCTGTGGAAGGCTGGGCTTTCTTCACATCAGCCTAAATAGCATAACACAAGAGACCAAATGCAGCAGCTTGGAGACTTCAACTGTCTTCTACCAAGTCAGATATTGCAGAGTTTTACAAAATAAAACAAATAAAACTCTTATTCTAAATTATTTTGCTGTTTCGGGAAGTATGAGGATTGTTGTTTTCTTTTTTCTATTTTTTTTTTTTCAGAAAAAACAGTTTATTTTTTAAATAGGTTATTTCTGAGATTAATAAATATATATATTTAAAATTTTTAGTTTAATTTCTGACAAGGTAAATGTCAACAGATACATCCCACAAAAAAACCAAAGCTCTTTGGGGTCCCCAGCAATGTGTAAGAGTACAAAAGAGTCCTTGAGCCCCTCCAAATCTGAGAATTGCTATTACAGGCAAAGGATGTCCACAGGCAATTCTGCCCCAAAGAGAATCACATTCCCTGACACTTAGAGTAGCAAGTTAGTAGAAGAGCTTGAGGAACCCTGGGGTCTCTGGTAAAAGGCACAGCCCCACTCTATGGGTATTAGGAAGCCACTGAGGACTCTGGACCAGGGCAGCAACTTCATCAGAGCTCACCTGTGCAGTATCAGGGAAGAATGAGAGTGCTCCATGGAAATAAATGGAAGCTGGTTCACAACTTTATGGGCAAGGTTAAACAAGTCACAGATGATTGGGAGCAAATAAGGGCCTTCTTTTTTTTTTTTGTAGAGACAGAGTCTCACTTTATCGCCCTAGGTAGAGTGCCATGGCATCACACTGCTCACAGCAACCTCCAACTTCTGGGCTTAACCAATTCTCTTGCCTCAGCCTCCTGAGTAGCTGGAACTGCAGGCGCCCACCACAATGCCCACTATTTTTTTCTTTTTCTTTTTTTTTTTTTTTTGTTGCAGTTTGGCTGGGGTGGGTTTGAACCCGCCACCCTCGGTATATGGGGCTGGCGCCCCACCCACTGAGCCATAAAGGCTGTCCATAAGGTCCTTCTTAATCAAATCATGCACAAAACCCTCATCTGTACTTGTCTATTGATCAGCTTTGTCTACCTACCTGAAATTGTTCTTAGGAGAGAAAAGCCACACGTTTGCAAGCCGTTCATGACTTAATGATGGCACTGTTGTGTCCAAGTAAAGCAAACACACCTCCCCTTATCCTCTCAGTGTCCAAGAAACTTGTGCATTGTCAGTAATTCAAAAATGGGGCAAATGGGGTGGGTTCTGGTCCTGCTTCCTCAGACTCTATGCAATACACAGCATTTCATCTTGGTTTCCCTTTATAAATTCTACAACTATGTTCACACACACATTCCATGTTTCATTCTTTTTAATTATCCAGCAACATTTTACTAAGGAACTAAAAACTCATGAAAAGTAACAGTAGCAATGAAAATTAACTGCAAGATCTCCTAACAAGTCACAATACAAGGGCCTATTTCCAGGAAATCAAAGTAAAAGCATTTTATATAATCTTCTCATTTTAATATGAAATGCTTTAAATATAGAGTAATTATGGAAATGAGGCATTGCTGCAATTTGAGTTGTCATTAATTTACCAAGTTTATCCTCTGACATTCACAAGATGCAAAAACAGCAAATAGTAAATTACTGTATCTCCAAATCGAATGCTTTAGTCTCATTTCAGCACATAATTTTAAACATAGCTATGTCTGTTTCAAAAGGATTAAATATGAACACCATTAAGATTCCACATGATAACACTTCTTGCACTTACCAGCCCTACTGCTGTATCAATATGACAAAGGCTTACATACAGCTATTATAAATTCAATTCATAATACTACACAATAAATAACATCTCTCATAGATTTTAAAAATTCTATATAAATTTTCTTATATGGCTAATAAGCCCCCAAACTTCACGAACTAGAGACAAGAAAGTGGCTTATATTTTTGACACAGACTCAATGTACTAGTTCTCAACTTGCTACACTCCCACAAACATTTTTAAAGTAAGTTTTTAACCAGATGATTGTCTCACTTGGAACAAATGTACATACGTGATACACAATAACTGCCAATAAGTAAGAAATCAAAATAATGGCTTTATTTAGAGAAGATGCCACAGTTTGTATCTTGACCATAATATTAAGACACAACAACTGAAACTAAAGCTTCACCTTCTTCCACTAGGCCACTACCCCCCCAACCTCCCAGCTTCACCCCACAGCAGTTACCTTCCCCAGGGCCACCCTGTTCAGGTCTCAGAGTCAGGCCTCAGGACTATCTTGGTTCCTAAACCCTCTCTGACCACAGCTCTCCCTCCTGCTTACCTCTGACACTGCAGGCCGGTCTCTCCACGTGGAGAAGAGAACCAGCAGGACCTTAGCATTCATACTTCCCAGCTTTGGCCACTGGAAAGAGACGGATCTGACACCCTCTCGTGTCCCAAGTGCAAAACCAGGCTGAGCACACAAGCCCACTCCTGCACCAATCAATCAAGACCTGGCACCGGTCACTTAAGGGCCCAGCAGCTCTGCTGGGACTGGGGAAGGGGAGTGATGGGGGCAGAGTCCCCAAGAGGAAAGGAATGCTGTGACTGTCCCCCAGATGCTGGGTAGTGGAGCATTCAACCCCAACTTGCTATCTTCAGTAAGCATGGCGCATTTCTCAACTAATTCCAAAATACTATCAATCTGATAACTTGTATGATAGTTACAAACAGATTTGATATTCTTCAAGTGACCCACTGGAAACAGCAATGAGAAACTATGTTCTGTGTTTCCATAGGGCCTAAGACATTTATGTTGCAGTAAACGCTTTGGTGGTCACAACTGATTACTTTAACTCATGGCACATGCGTAGACGCTGTGATCCACATCTGTCACTCACAATGTACCACTCAGCCTATGGAGCACTCACTACATACAAGTGCCTGACACTGCAGCCAAAGTGAACTGTCAAAGAGTACTGGTGATAAACAAATTAGGGGATCTCGGCCATGACCATCAAAAGCTGCTGAAGTTACAAAAAGGAAAACATTCCCGCATATTGCCTCCTGAGAGATACATGATGAAAGCTACCTATGAGGCAGTTTTTTTTTGTTGTTTTTTTTTTGAGACAGAGCCTCAAGCTGTCACTCTGGGTAGAATGCCGTCGCAGCACAGCTCACACCAATGTCCAACTCTAGGGCTCAAGCGATTCTCCTGCCTCCGCCTCCCAAGTAGCTGGGATTATAGGTGCCTGCCACAACGCCCGGCTACTTTTTGGTTGCAGTCATCATTATTGTTTGGCGGCCCGGGTTGGATTCGAACCGGCCAGCTCAGGTGTATTGTGGCTGGCACCTTAGCTGCTTGAGCCACAGGTGCCGAGCCATATGAGGCAGTTTTGAACAACAGCAACAACAAAAATTTATCAAGCCTGAGTGTGATCCAATTCCTGGGTCTAACAACTGATTTACCGGAAGGACAGGGAAGAGCAAGTAGCTAATGGATGCTGCTGGAATCCAATCTGTAAAAGCAGGTATGAGAAACTACATAGGACAAATGACCCCATGAGAAAAAAAAAGAGGGCCAAGGGAGCCTACAGATAAAGAGGGATTAATTATAATACTCTGGGAGGCCAAGGCAGGTGGATCACCTGAGCTCTCCTGAGGTCAGAGTGAGACCTCATCCTCTCTAGCCTGAGCAAGAGTGAGACCCCATCTCTACTAAAAATAGGAAAACTGAGGCAGGAGGATCTCTTGAGCCCAAGAGTTTGAGGTTGGTATGAGCTATAATGCCATGGAACTCTACTCAGGGTGACAGAATGAGACTGTCTCAACAAAAAAAAAGGAAAGGACGAAAAGCAAGAAAAAAACAAAGAAAAAAAGAAAGGAGAAAAGAAAAAAGAGAAAGAGGAAAGGAAGAAAGAAAGACATCAACCAGGCCACACACCTAGACCTCACTCAGATCCTGACTCAAATAAATACACAGCAAGAAAAAAAAAGGAAATCATGAAGGCAGGAAGGGAAACTGAGCACTGATTGCACATGTGACAACAGTAAGAAGTTATCATTCACCACTTAGGTGTGATAATGACATTGTGGTTAAATTTTTTAAAAAGAATTCTCATCTAGAGATACACTGAACTACAGACAGAATGAGGTGACCCTGGGGAGTGGGGGAAGAGAAGCGAGATGAAGGTCAAACAAGCCTGGCCTCAGGATGACAACTGCTGTCACTGGATGACAGGTATGTGTTGTCTGTTTATGTTTGAAATTTTCCATAATAAAAAGTCTTAAAACAAAGTAAGTAAACCATGCTTTCACTGCAGAAAATTTAGAAAACACACACAATAAAAAAATAGGGAACAAAGGGCACCCATATAAACCTTACCACTCAAAGCTACCACAAACAAGTTTTGCTCTCATTGTAATTATTCAGGTATTCATTTTTACTATAAGTGTACTGGGGAGAAAAGGTTACAGAAAAAGAGAGAAGAGCAAATGAGGGGTATGTATGGGTCTTTAAATTCATGAGTTAAACAACTTTTTGATTTTTTTTTTTTTTTTTTTTTTTGAGACCAAGTCTCACTATGTCGCCCTCTGTAGGGTGCAGTGACATCACAGCTCACAGCAACCTCAAACTCTTTGAGCTCAAGCTATTGTCTTGCTTCAGCCTCCCTGGAAGCCAGGACTACAGGTGCCCACCACAATGCCTGGCTATGTTTTTGTTGTTGCAGTTGTCATTGTTGTTTAGCTGGCCCAGGCCAGGTTCGAACCTGTCAACCTGGGTATATATAGCCAGCACCCCACCCAGTGAGCTACAGGCACCGCCCAACTCTGAATTTTGAATTGGATAATTTATATGCACGTGCACACACACACACACACACACACACACACACACAAAACTATGTATCCAAAGATTGCTATCCAAATTTCCCTCCACACACCCTGACTGTCCATTTTAGGAAACCAGTTTAAATGAATGACATTATTCTTTTCCTATGGAAGCTGCAAATTCATTTAGCCATTAATTTGTTCATTCAACAGACACAATTCAGTTGTTTCGCACCTACTGCCAGGCAGTTTTGGCACTGAGTCTCTGGTTAAAGATAATAAATTCTCAGCCCCAGCTTCACAGAGCTCATGGTCTAGAAAAAAGGCTACACTGTGGCCCATGAAGTTCCACAAAGTTAACAAAAGGCAAATCTGGATAAGAAGCAGTGCACACTCCCCTCCACCTGGAAGCTCCATGTGATTTTCCACCCTTGGGTCAGACACCTCAACACAACAGGATTGGTTCTAAGGTGGGTCACAAGTCATTTTTTTCTTGTCAATAATTAAAAATATTGAAGATCTGGAAAGCTGTACTTCTACTAACTAATGGGGGTAAGTTTCTGGTAGCCCTCTTGAATGGGAGTTACATAATAGAGTGCATGGTACATGCAAATATCACCAATGTAGCTGTTACCTGTCCTAAGAGGTGGCAAAGAAAGCAGCTTTGGGAAACAGTGCAGGCGCCAATATAATGCAATACCCTCCACTGAAGTCAACAAAACTCCACGATGAGAACTTGAGCTTATGGTAAAGTAATTCATAATTTCAAATATTAATGACAATACTAGGCACCAAAGCCTGAGAGAATATAGACACAATAATTACTGACATTCTTTCAATGCTATACAGTAGTGAATTTCCCATTTCTGGGTGACAAAAATGTATGCATCTAACCTCATTGTTATTAATTCATTAAAATTTCCCAATTACTTTCAATGTAATAGTTCTTCTCAGAACCTTGACCTAACTCTAAAAAACAAGTTTACAACAGACTTTTCTACACCTATGACTACTTAGGTTTAAATTTTCTAAAATAAAAAAGAATGTGCAACCACTCAAACTGCTAAACTTTTTTGACAGGCTTCAAAGGCTTTCAGAAGCAAACAGCTTCTCTCTGGGAGGTCTGACAAGGGCACCCACTTAATGCTTTCCCTTCAGCCCATTTGCTTTGCTCTTGTAAATTTTGCATCATTGCCTACATGTGTATTGTTCGAAAGCGCAGGCGAAGTCAAATAAAGGCCGACGGGCACAGTGGGGCAAGCACTGCATGCACATCTAAGGTAAAATGTTAGCCTGACAGCTTGGGGACACCGGGTAATTTGCCCACTAAGAATGCGAGCTCCTTGGAGTATAAATGTTCAACGCACTGTGTACACCAGTAATATCTCATAAATAATAAACCTGGTACTTGCATATTCTATACGATCTGAGAACTAGGTGGGTTGAAATTTTTTCCCTGTGAGTTAAGAGAAAATACTAGTATGAAAGCCTCCTTTAAGATCCATTAAGATGAGTCGTAGTAAGGAATGTGTGCATTCAATGGTTGGGATAGAAAGCCCTGCAAACACTTTTGATCCAAGCACTTAAAGAACCTGGACTGTGGTAAAGGTGCACAAGCAGAGCAGGCCTCTAAGGGGTCAAGGTAGAGAAGGCATCTACCTGTCATTTCCTCACCAGGCAAGGCACTTAGTATCCTTGAAAGGACAGAATGTTTAGGTTACAGAAGAGACAGAATAGAAAAATAAATGAGACACAGAGTAATGCTGTCATTTGCTGAGTCCCGATTTCACTGAAATGCACACCTTTCACTTTGGAAAATGAAGGTTTGTCTTCCCTCTCACGCCCAACGTGGGAGTGACTCATTGTTGACGTTACATTTAAAACTTATTCAATATATTTATAAGCAATCTTAACAAGACCCTACAGAAACAGAACTTTGGGCCCTGGGAATTACCGCAGCAAAAATTCCCTGGATGCAAGGCACTTATAAAAAGAGAGAGTAATTAGACAGTATAAGACAACTCTTGAACATGAACCACAGTGAAGAAATATAAACACTAGTGAGGAGTTAGACGCAATTACTACATAGAAAAAGAAAGTGCCTACTGAGGAAATGAGTAATTAACTAGGCTTTCTCCTGATCAACAGATCTTAAGATCCGGGACCTCGAGGGCAGAGCAGAGGGTGGGGAAAGGAGTGTGGCGCCCAAAAGGAGGGGACAGGAGAGAGAGCGGCAGTCTAGACCCCTCTGGCCAGGGAGTCCCGCTGAGCTCTGAAGCGCCCCACCCAGCTCAGGGTCCCACGGCCCCACGCAAGCATCTCACAAAGCCACCCACGTTCCCCACTGCGTTTGCGAGGTACACTGAGGCAGGGTGCTTCCCGTCCCTGCCCCTCCCTGCCAAGCCTCTGCCCCTTCAGACCCAAGCAACTGCCGGGGCTCGATACCAGGCTTCGGGCCTTTGCGCGGCGAAGGAGAGGTGGTGGATACTGCAGCCCCTTGGAACCCCGCACTTTCCGAGCGATACCCTCCCGCCGCCAGATACCACCTCCCCCCAGCGAGGCAAGCTCACCTGGGCGCCCCAGGACCAGACCCGAGGGCAGAGGGCCTGGGACAGGCGAAGCTCGTGGTGACCACGGGGATCCAGCCCAGCGGGGATGGGGACCGGGGCGACTCTGGTGGGCCCAGGCCCTGGTAGTAGCCCAGGGGTCCATTCGAGCTAGACTGGGGGTGACCCGGAGGGTCCAGGCCAGGCTGGGTTCAGGATGACTCCCAGGCCCAGGACGGGCGGGGTTTGGGGTGACCACTGGGGTTCATGTCCACAAGGGTTCCAGAGTGATCCCAGGGTGTAGACCGGACTGTACTGGGGGACCCCGAGGGCCTAGTAGGCAGAGATCAGGGTCGAGGATGGACCCCGGGGTCCAGGCCAGCAGGGGTCGCGGTCGTGAAGGACCCGGGATCCAGGTCGGGCGGGGGCGGTGTGGACCCCGGGGCTCGGGCCGGGCGGGGCGGGCGCGGGCCGGTACTCACTGCTTGGGCAGCTGCAGGGCGGGCGCGCCGCGCCGCTGGAAGGCCCCGTCCACGAAGACACCGTTCTTGCCGAGGCAGCGCAGGTAGAAGTGAGGCTCCTGGAAGGTGAGCTGCAGGTGGCGCCGCGATATGAAACTCGACAGGCCCATACTCAGGTCCACCGAGCCCTGCGACGAGTTGCGGCCGATGGTGACGCTGGGCTGCCGCATGAGGAACTCGAACTCGCGGCCCTCTAGGCGCGCCAGCGCGGGCGCTGGGCTCTGCCGCACCGAAGCGGCCGCCGCAGCCACCAGGGCCGGCGCCGCACCCGCGCCCGAGCCGGAGCCGGAGCCAGAGCCCGCGATCGCGCCGGGCGGCAGCGGCGGCGGTGGCGGCGGCGGCGGCCCGGGCGGGGGCTGCGGGGGCTGCGCCGGCGGCCCGGGCGGGGGTGCGGCGGCCGGCGGGGGCGCGGCGGCGGGGAAGGCGGCGGCCGCAGCCGCGGCGCACAGCACGGGGCTGCAGGGCGCGGAGCGCAACGCCAGCAGGGCGCGGGCGCCGCTGTCCTCGCCGACTTCGGCCATGTTCGCGCAGCTCCGGGCGGCCTCCGGCGGCGGCGGCGGCAGCGCAGGGGGCGGGGAGGCCGCGACGCGGGGCAGGCGCTGAAACCCGGGCCGGATCGCGCCGGCGCGGAGCGGAGCTTGCTCTGCCAGTGCGCGCTCCGAGAGCTGCTAGCGTGCGGTGCAAGGGGCGAGGCCCGCGCTAGGTTCTGCGGATCCTGGAGTGTGCGGCCCGGGAGCCCCTGGGCTGGCCCTCCCCTGCGGTTATAGGCTATACTGCCCTCTGTCTTTTCGGGGGCGGGTGGGTCAGAGGGACCCAAGAAACATCTAACTGGAGCGTTTTGCTCCTGGGACACTGGAGAAAGGGTCAAATGACTTATGGGTCTCCAAGGCCCAAGTCGTGCCCATCCTCCCAATTCTGAAGCACCCAAATTAAGGGTTTTTCACTCTGTAAATGAAGATCAAGTTTGTCTAGGGGTACTCGCGGAATGACACATTTGGCCATCATCAGGAGCCCTTCAGGACTTCAGTATTAGGTCCCTCTAAAACGGTGGTGACGTTCCCACATTTCTCTCATTTAATAATTAAGAGTGTGAAGGTAGACATAGTAGTTCCCGCCCTGGCGGAGCTTACAGTCTTGGGAGATACGGACACGAATTAAAGGCATTCTAATAAATATAAAATCACAATTGTGATATGTACTGACGAGTGCAGAAGGGAGATTTGGCCTGCCCGAGGTGGGAAGTTTGCTTGCTTCCCACTCTCCAGTCTGGGGCTGAAATAGGTATTAATACAGTTTCTCATCCTTGAGTGCATGGATGCAAACAGAAGGTAAGTGTTAGGAACACCTTTTTATGAGACGCTGTAACAAGATGTCCAAGGGTCTCCTCCCTGCGCTCCAGGGGTGTGGCTTGTGAGTGTGGGGGCAGTGTTTCCGTAGGGGTCACTGGGGCTGGAGAAGGAAGCCCCGGCTTGGAGGGGTGTAAAAGACCGACGGCCACTGTGGGTGGAGCTGAGTAGCCACGGTTGCTGAACCAAGTTAGACTAAAGATGGGGCAGGGGCCAAAGTGGTTCACATAAAGGTCTGGGTTTGACCCGCACAGCAACGGAAAGCCCCTGGGGGGATTTAGGCAGGAGACAGCACGCCTACCCAGCGCAGTATGTGAAACCCACTCGCGCTGGCCCTGTGCAGAACCTGACCCTAAGAGGAGCCACAGTGACCGTGGGAGGCCAGTTAGGAAGCTAGGAGACGCAGCAAAGGGGGCTCAAGTGGGGGGCGGGCTGCAGAGAAGCGGAGAGGTTCAAGAAATGCCCACTGCTTACAGAGAGTTGAGGGAAATGTAAGGTGGGGTAGCAGAGTGGAAAACGGAATAGGTGTACACCCAAAAGAATTGAAAGCAGGGTCTAAAAGAGGTATTTATGCATACCATATTTATAGCAGTATTATTAACATAGCAAGAAGGTGGAAGCAAGCCAAGTACAAGTGTGTGTCCACACTTGTGGTACATACATAAAATGGAGTATCATTCAGCCTTAAAAGGAAGAACATTCTGACACCTGCTACACCATGGACGAACCTTTAGGACATTATGTGCAGTGAAGTAACCCAGACACAGTAAGACAAACACTGTGATCCCACTTCAGAGGAGTCAGTCCCTAGAGCAGTCAAATTCTTGGAGACAGAAAGTAGAAGGGAGGGCTCCAGGGGCTGGGAGAGAGGGAGTAGGGAGTGAGTTCCAGTTTGGGAACATGAAGACATTCTGGAGGTGAATGGTGGTGATAGTTGCACAACAGTGTGAACATGCTTAACTGAACTGCAGACTTAAAAATAGTTAAGATACTAAAATTTTTTTTTATTAAATCATAGCTGTGTATATTAATGCGATCATGGGCACCATACACTGGTTTTATAGACCGTTCAACACATTTTCATCACACTGGTTAACATAGCCTTCCTGGCATTTTCTTAGTTATTGTGTTAAGACATTTATATTCTACATTTACTAAGTTTCACATATACCCTTGTAAGATGCACCGTAGGTGTAATCCCACCAATCACCCTCCCTCCACCCATCCTC
>CAUYPK010001246.1:0-13730 GCA_963574355.1 Loris lydekkerianus
TTGGAGAATACTTAGAGACCTAAAAATAGACCTGCCATTCGATTCTATAATTCCTTTACTAGGTTTATACCCAGAAGACCAAAAATCACAATATAACAAAGACCTCTATCTATACCAGAATGTTTATTGCAGCCCAATTCACAATTGCTAAGTCATAGAAGAAGCCCAAGTGCCCATCAACCCATGGATGGACTAGCAAATTGTGGTACATGTACACCATGGAATACTATGCAGCCTTAAAGAAAGATGGAGACTTTACCTCTTTCATGTTTACATGGATGGAGCTTAAACATATTCTTCTTAGCAACATATCTCAAGAATGGAAGAAAAAGTATCCAGTGTACTCAGCCCTACTATGAAGCTAATTATAGCTTTCACATGAAGACTATAACCCAACTATAGCACAAGACTATGGGGAAAGGGTCAAGGAAGGGGAAGGTAGGGGGGAGGTTTTGGTGGAGGAAGGGTAATGGGTGGGGCCACATCTATGGTACATCTTAGAATGAGTACAGATGATTGCACTAATGTACACAGCTATGATTTAACAATAAAAAAAAAATAAATTCAAAAAAATAAAAAAATAAAGATTAATGATATTTGGTTGAGAAGGTATAATAATATTAATTGAGATATTAATTAATGATATTAATTGAGAAGGTATAATGTATTAATGAAAATACTAAGAATTGAAGATTCATATGTGAATATGCCACAGACTGCATCATAGAAATTGATAGGCAAGATAATACATTTCCTCTTTCTCTCCATATCTTGTGTCTTCCTCCCACTTTCCATCCCTTCCTCCCTCTTTCCTTTCCTTCTTCATCACCTCCCTCCCCTTCTCCTTCCTTCCCACCCCTCCCCTCCCCTCTCCTCTCCTTTTCTGTTTTTTTCAACAGGAATTTGAGGAATACTCATATATATATATATATATATATATATATGGCTCATTCTAGGTATCACAGAAGCACCGGGGAAATTAAGATTTAAATACTAAGATTATGTATAGTTAGGCATGTTCATATGTGCTTTGTTATTTTAATTTTAAAAAGAAAACTTGGTGAGAGTTCTGCCCTTTATACAAATTAGTCATGGCTAAATGCCTTGCTCAAAGTTATGAACATGGGAGGTGGTGTCAGCACCCAATCCCAATCATCCCCAAAGCCAGGGTTGTCTCCATCTCACATCAATAGACCAAGCACATAATGACAGTCCAGTGTAGCCAGAACCAGGGCACAGTGGACATGAGTACACGATTCTGTAGGTGCAACTTCTCCTTGGGACCAAGAGGGCTGAAAGTCAGAGAAAATCTACAGTGGAGGAAATTAGAACCAGAAAAGGAAATAACTCACCCAGGAACATGTAGGATTTTTTGTGTGTGTGTCAGAGGTAGGGTTAGTGTTGAGACCTTCTGGGTCAAGTCCAAACCATGTAGCAGATGACTGGGCTGCTCACTCTCTACCATTTTAATTACATAAACTGAACTTTTAGGACTTGCTTCTTTAAGGACAAATCCCAGATTTTTTTTATTTTTTTGGTGTTAGATGCATAACTTTGTGCATGAATGTGTAAGAGGGTGAGACAAGGAGAGGCAGGAAGAATAGGTGGTTTTCTGTCTAGTTGTGGCTCTGAGATGCCAAGAATAGTTTGTTTGGGGGGAAGGCTGGAGGGATCAGAAAATGGAGAAGGGACAGCATTTCACCCTTCTCTGCTCATCCCTTCACAAACACTCATCCTGTTGGGCTTCCCATTTGTCCCAAGCATGTTTGGCCTGGGTGGGTTTCTCCTTGAATTAACACGGGGCCCCTTAAAAAAATTCTCCTTTATATAATATAGAACCTGGCAGGCTTGAGAGGGAAAGTTAGGGAGGCTTGAGAGGGAAAGCAGCTACCCACTTCCCCACACATGAACAAAAGTCTGGGCCTGTTTAATTGTTTTTGCAAAAAAGCATCAATTGGAGTAAGGCAAGAAGGGTTGGACTTTGTCTTTTAACTTGAGAACATGTATGAGGAAATCACAAGTTCTTAGAGTGCAGTGTGGCTAAGAGTGAAAATGTGACAAGGGTACCCTGAAGTCTAGGAGGCCAGTTTGGGCTATTTCTTCTGGAATAGGAGGAAACCTTATTTCACTGATTTTGTGGGAAAAAAAAGATATTTTCAAGAACAAAACACTTGAAGAAATTTCTGGGCAAGTGAGAATTCTTTTCTCTGTCAAATTAGAAGATAGATGGTTTGAAGTTGTGATAGAATGAAAAAAACCAAGAAAGTTAAGTCAAGAAATGTGGGTTCTTCACATGGATACAGAATAAGTCACCATCACTCTCTGTCATTAGAAAAGTATTGCATTAGGTCAGATCAGAGATAGCTTACTGCTAAAGACATCTGTGCTCGTGGCAGACATCATTAATCTATTGTGACCTTTTCTTAAGCATTGAAAAAGTCTAGCTTAGGATTCTTTTTAACCCATTTCACTAGAGAGCAATTGTTTACTAAAACACGTTGTTCATCTCCAGACTAGATCATGATTTACATTGTACATCTTGTTTGGAATTTTTTTTTAATTCTGTAACCAGGAAAGTAATATTTATCTTCATTCTACCTACACATTTTAAAACCTTTGGAAGACATATCCAGTCCCACCCAAGAAGTGGACATGTATTTTGGCTGCATGTTTTGCAAGAAAGCATGACTTTATCCACAATTGACTTTCAGCAACTTTATAAAATTTGGTATTAGTGTAGATAAAAAACACAAATGTTTGGTGACTGAGCTGAAAACAATTTGAAGTGATGCATGTGATCCATCTCAATCCAAACACTTCCAGTTGCCAACCTCACATTTGTCTCTCTAAACATCCTTTTTTTTGTGGTTGAATCCAGCCATCCAAATGAGCAAAGAACACGCTCTAAACATCATGCAGACTTTTCAGCCTTGTTGATCACTATAAATTTTGGCATTAAGAAGAATGAAGAATGAGGAGGTGGCAAATAAAAATACATAGATATTTACACATCCTTTTCACATATCTGGATGGGATAGAATTCAATGCAAAGAGAGGGAATGGAGAGGACTGCTGTGTAGGCAGGGCAGGAGCCCTGGACTCAGGTCAGAGAAGAGGTGGGTTTTGACCCACAGTCGATCTCTACTTTGTTAAGAGACTTTGAATCATTCTCTTCTTCTGAGCACCCTGTCCAGATCCTCTTCTGCCTCATTTCATGTATCTGCTTCTCACTTTAAAAGGGTGAATTGATAATCCCTGGGCTCCTCAAAACTACTCCCCTTTATACTTCTGTGTCTTTGATTGTTTGAAATTTGGGGAAGGGGAGAAATGCCCCAAACATCACTAGTCTTTCTCCACTTAATATCCTAAGAAATTAACTTTTCATTGTATGTCCAGTGCCTCAATTGTATCAGTAGTAACTTTCAGAACTTTTCATTTTATTATGGTGATACACAGCAATGTGCTTTTATCAATAAACTTGCCACGAGCTGGGCCTGCTTTGGGTCTCCCACTTCACTCTTCCCTGTTAAAGCCCCGCCATCCAGCATACCTTTATTCTCTTCTTTTATTCTATCTCCTTCAATTCCTCATTTTATCTTTTTTTCTATTCTTCACAGAATTTCTATCTAAATCCCATGCATTCTTTAGAGCCTACTTTTTAAAAATTCTTTGTTAAATCCTAACTGCACAGATTATTAATGCATTCATGAGGTACAATGTGCTGATTTGATATACATTGTGGAATGATTACATCTAACTGATTAACATAACCATCTCGTCACTTACTTATTTGCTGTGGTAAGACACCCCTACTCTGTTCTTAATAGTTTAGAAATGTATCATTGCATTATGCACATTAGGTTAGGTCACCCCAAACACCCTCCCTCCTCCTGGCCTCCTCCTTCCTTCCTGTCTCCTTCCTATTTCCCCATTTTTTTCTGGACTATAGTTATGTTTTACCATTCCTATGAATGTGTAGGTGATTATATACTGATTTCATAGCAGTATTGAATACATTGGATACTTTTTTTTTTTTTTAATGTTTTCTCTTCTCCATGAGGCCATTCTGAGTTAGTGCAGGCTGAATTCTTGCTATTTTCTTATAAACCTGATCACAAACAATATTGTTGTCTTTATAGTTATGTCATCCTTTTATCATTTGTTTGTTTATGTATTTATTCCCTACTATCCAATAGGATTTGAGGATGCACACATATAATTGAAAAAAAGCCCTTGTTAAATTTTAAGTAATTTGGTAGATATGCTCACATGTGCTTTTCTTCACGTGCAGTCTTTCTAAGCACACCTACAGGACATTATTTTCTGTTTTTTGAGTGGGATAAATGAAATCAGTAGGAATTAAGGTCATACATGTAGTAAGTGACAGAGTTGACCTTGAAAATTAGTGTTGTGTGACTACAAAACTATGAAACATATGCTGCTTCTTCTGGGACCACATACTTCATCCTCCTTGTGCCATAAATTCTTTAACCAGTAGGTGGAAAAAGCCACATGTAAAGAGCTGGAAAGAAGTAGGGGGTGTTAGTAATGGAAAGGCAAAACAAAAGCATATTAAAAAAATTTTGATTGAGTAGAGTTACAGCAAATTGAGTGCCAGAATTATCATTGAGCTTCCTAAAAGCCTTTACAAGGAGGGAAACACATCATGGTACTTACCTTTTGGTACATAGCAGAAGAAATTACAGATAGGTACCCATGTTATCCTAGATCCCACTTCTGAGAGGAACTTGTCACAATAAATACTGAGAAGTACATTGAAGATATTCTCAGTAGTAGTAAGATCAAGAGTCTGAAAAATGTTCTTTAAATATCTGTTTTTTTTTTTTTTTTTTTTTTTTTTTTTTTTTTTTTTTTAAATAGCAGCAACTAAATAATAATTCCCAAAAGAAAATATTTTAGGGCTCCAAAGAATATGGTCCAGGGATGTGACTGTCTACTGATCTAGCTTAATCTATAGATAAAATGTGGAGAATTTTAAAATTTGAATAGTTAAGAAGATTTTTTTTTTTTTTTTTTTTTTTGGCATTAAGAGGAATGAAGAATGAGAAAGAATGGCAAACAAAAATACACAGATACTTACACATCCCTTTCACATATGTGCATAGGATATACCTCTAGCATATGGGGCCAGCGCCCTATTCCTTTGAGCCACAAGCGTCTCCCTAGTTAAGAAGTTTTTACCGAATATTTGCTTGAAATGGTAAAGGGTTTTTCTTCATAATAAGGAGATGCATATATATTTTTTCATTTTTAGTGTGAAAAAATTAATTATTATATAGTTATATAAGTGTATGGTTAGCTTGCAAAAGATTGTTTATAAGATTCAGTGAGCAATACTTGTTAAGTAGCAGGAAATTCTAAGAGAAATATAATATATTGTGAAAAATCATGGCATTGGGTTGTTTGGGGGTAGCAAGTGGTCAGTAAAGTCTTCTCAGAGGAGGTGACATTTTAGCTGACAACTATCTGACAACTATTGAATAGTTAACAGAAACCAGGAGCATTAAGCTCCACTCTGGAGGTAGCTTCTAGATAGAAAGAGAGAGAGCTTAGAAGATGAAGTGACCAACTATCTGAGTCACAGTAAAGGTGACATTTGAAATAAATATTGAAGGGTGAGTTTTCCCAGAAGGCAAGGGGGAAAGGGCCTTCCAAGGAGAGGAAATTGTATAGGTAATGGCACGGAAGTATGAAACATGAAAACACAAATGCACACTAGGCAATTTTAAGTTGCTCTGTGTGGCCAGAGTCTGCTCATGTAGGAAAGGGGCCAAAAACCAGGCTGGAGGTCAACAGAGTCAGTTGATGAAAGACTGTATATAAAGTTCAAAGGAGTTTGGGTTTTGAAATGTATTTTAGCAACTGACAGTGAAGAGTGCCTGGAAAAGTGTGAGGCTGGAATCAAAGAAAACTAGGAAAGAAGCTGCTGTGATAATCCAGGCACAAATTGATGATCTAGAACTCAGGAGTTGGGACGAGTGAGATGGCGCAGGAGGCAGGCTGGGAGTGAGAGATCCCCAGGCATGATGTTCAACTGAACCTGGCAATTGAGGCTGGGTAGGGGTGTCAGAGGGAAGGAAATTCAAGACAACTCTCTAAGTACTAAGAAACAGGAGGAAGCAATACATCTGTCCTGAAGTCAGTATTCCAACAATTTATGGTGCTCAACACAGGACAGGAGGCCCAATGATGTACTGTTAAATGAACAAACCTTTCTGGCTTGGGTGACCGGGAAAATAGTGATGTTGCAGCCAGAGACTTGACTCATGTCACAGAACTGAAGACACTCACTGATATGTACAGGGCTTCTTTAGGATTAAGATATGTTTGTCCAATTATTATAGTAATGAAACATTTACTGAGTTTTTCCAACGTTCTAGGCACTTGGTTAAGCACTGTACAAATGGTATTTCAATTAAAGGTTACAAGTTATGACCACAATGGTAATAGAGGAATTCCTCTATGGGGAATGAATGATTATTCCAACAGTGGTTTTATGGATGAAGAAACTCAGGCTCTGAAAGGTTAAAAGAATCAACCAATGTTGCAAAGTTAATGAGTAGCAGAGCCTGGTAATAGACCCAGATCAGTGTGATTCAAAGCTTGTACTCTTAACCATGATGCTTAGAGATTGAGAGAGTAAATTGCTCAAGGTCACATAATAGGAAAAAGTTTCAGAGAGGCTGGAGCCGTCTCTTTCTCTAATGCCAAATGTTTTGCTGAGAAGGCTGGTCAAATCCTAGCCTTAAGTATTACTAGAGGACAGACCACAGATCATACACAAGCTGTTATGGAGAAAACGCACAACTGCATCATTTACCAGGCAGATAAAAGTGAGTCTTCTGTTTCTGTTAATTCTTCGAGCCAAGGAACTGCCTAGTGTAGTGACTTCACTTCTAATGATGGGAAAGTGTTAGAAGTAGAAGAAATGAGAAAATAAGTAGGGCTTTTTTAGTGAGTATCAGAACACAAAAAGAGAGTCCATTCTTATTATAATTTTCTGGCAACCAAAAAGACTTAGAAGGTGCACATTATATTAGTGAACAAAAGTTTTCATAGAATCCTGGCATTTTCCATATTCCTGGATAACTATTGAGATATTAAGAAGAAACACTGGGGTTCATAAACTCTCATAGTTGCACATGAACCTCAAGTTTCTGTATCAGTGGAAAAGGAGATTGCATGAGAGGTGAGGTCTCAAAGACCAGGAAATTTCTCCCTTTAAATGACTCTGTCATTGGCAAGAAACACAGTGGATATTTGTAAAGGAAATTCAGAAATCAATAACAGTTCAGAGGTGATCTTAATATTATCTAGAACATAATTTTACTACAACTGGTCTTCCTGCCTCTTCTTGGGGATTTCAGGTGTATACTTCTCTATGAGGAGTTTCATTGTTTGCTGGAAAGTTCTAATTATTACAACCAAATTCCTTTATTGCTCAGAGTCTGTTAAACAGTAACTTTAGTTCTTTCCTAAGTACATTTCCTTTTTTTTTAAATTCCACTATGTTTTTTCACTACCAGCTTTCAGAATAAAGAGTCATAATCATGAATATAACAAGAATATAGATAAAAACAAATTTTATTGAGAGGCGGAGCATGGTGGTGGATGGGACGGATGTATAGCCCACCTCTCCCAAGTCATCAGGTGAGAGGAAGAGGGGTCTGGATCTTTCCTGCATGTGGATGATTGGTGTGGATGGACAGCTGAAGACGCTCAGTGAATTGGCAGATTGCTGTATATGAGGGGTAATTTAAAACCTTGGACTCTGTTGTAGAGATTTTTTTCCTGCTTGGCTGTGCTGGCCGTCAGGCCCCTCCCTTACAGAAGACAGCAGCTTGCAATTACTGGCAAAACCCAATTGATGAAAATTTATTCCTGAGCTGAGGGTGGCACCCGAAAGGAGAGCCACTCAAAACCACAGGGTGCTGGGCAACCCAATGGAAAATGGAAGGGAAGGGATCCTGCCTGAGAAACAAACATTTTGAACTATCCAAAATGGTGGATGCCTTCCCCCAGAACAACAGGAGTGATTATACAGACCGGAGAATTCCTGGTGGGGAATGTTGGAAAGGGCTGGCAGTTCAGGCTGTGTGGTGAACTGGCGGGTGGCTAGACTCAAAAGTCCCTATTCAAAAGGGAAACTCTGAACCACAAAACTCAGAATAAGGTCCCCAAGCGCTCCAGCTGTAGGAACCGGCTGCAGCCGTGGGACCCTTCAGCAGTCAAGCTAGCCGGCAGCAGCCAACACCCTCCCCCACAGCCAATTGCAGTCTCCAGTTTGCAGTTGAACTTGGGAGCAGAGTGAAAGATTTGTGAAGCGTGTACTCCTGCACTGAGTTGGGAGGTTGGATAGGAGTGCTGTCTGGAACAGAGCAGTTGAAGTTGCCCAATAGTTAGGTGACAAACTTTTACAGAAACTCCAAAATGGCGATTGGCCAGGTAGGGTGGTTACCGTGGAAACAGTATAAACTGTGAATCAGGTATAAGCCTGGGAACCACTCACAGCACCACCTGGTGTCCAGAAAGTATATTGCATCATAAATAAATTTCTACAAAAGTTGATCCCTACATCATACATATAAATGTATATTTTTACATATATGCAAGAATAACATTTTTGTGGATGGTGCCTTTTTTTCCCTTTTCTCTCTTTTTTTTTTTGTTCTGTTTTTTTCCTCACCATTTTCTTGGAGGAGCTATTGTTAATTTATTATTTTTTTATAGATATATTTTTTATTTCTATTTTTTTCTATTTTTAATTTCTCCTTTCTTCCTTTTTAACTTTTTTGTGAATACCACTTTTTTTTTCAATTATTTTACGATTATCACTATTTTTATTGTAGTTGTTTTTTGTTGTTGTTGTGGGTGTTGTCTGTATGTCTATGTGTCTCTGTCTGTTTGTGCATGTATGGGCTTGTGTGTCTGGTAGCCTTTGTATCTGTTTATTTGCTCATTTGGTCTCAGTGATTTTGGTATTATGACCTGCAATTGTGAGCTCCCAGCACTCCCATCCACTCTCACTCTGAGATCTGGAGGCCTGTCTCCCAGGAATACAGATTCTTGGTTGATTTCTTGAGAGGTGTAGACAGGACCTGGACTATAGCTGGACAGTGCTGATTCTGCAGGATGGGAGTGAGGAGACGACGGTAAGCTGAGAGGGAATCACACTGGAGTGGCAGTGCCCCGAGATGCAGAGCAGCAGCCGTCTTTAGCAATAACAAGGCCCACCCCCCAGACATCCCAAAGCCACTCCCCCTGTCTGCCTGGGCAATCAGAGAAGGCTGGGCATCTTCTCAGATGGTAGTCACTGGGGAACAGATCTGGGACCGAAACACAGGTCCCGTGAGTAAAGGGTTTGCCTGATGTGGTACTGGCCTGTGTGGAACGTGGGGACTAGAAAATGCCTGCGCAGAGCTGGGAAACTCCCAGGGCAGGGCTGACCAAGAGGACCACCTTACTCAGCCTAAGAAGCACCCAGCACTCAGGAGATCATCAGCCTATAGACAAAGGAGGGCAGGAGGCTAGAGCTGATAGCTAACTGTGCTGCAAATATAAACCTGCAGGAGTAAAGACAGGGCCTGAGGCACAGGTTCTGGGAACTCAAATCAGCCCCTCTTCTGCAGAGGAATTTAGCAGGGACAGTAACAAACTCCCACAGGGTTGTTATGTTCTGCCAGTAACATCAATAAAGGGCTGGGCTGGAACTGAGTGAATACCCCCAAGCTTCCATCAAGCGCCCGAGGTTGACAGGCCTCACCGCCCCCTGCTGGATAGAGGCAGAGAGCAGTGGCCTGGCTGAGCAGACACAGACTTCCTTGTGATTTATGCAGGTGCAAACCTCTGGAGTATCTGCTCACTGGAGACAACTGACAGGGTCACATCCCTGAGGGGCTAGCAGTGACTGGGTGTGACAGAGCTGCAAGGTAAGGAAGGAAGCATCAACCTTCCCAGGCTAATCTATTTGCTGGGTGAGTCCTCTGGACTTCACAGAGCACCAGAGCAAGTCATATTTGAGTTTTCACCAGACCCCTCCTTTCCAGTTGCCAGAGACCTTTTAAACTCTCCCACCTGAGACAGGTACTGACTGAGACAATTGATTTGGACCTTTTGAACCGAGCCAATTGGCTGAGGACTACTTAAGTGGTGCCCTGGGTGTGTGGTTAAAGGAAGGTTTGATTTTCCTTTTCCAATTGTTGCATGTGGGGGGCGGGGTGACTTAATTCCTGGTATTTCTCCACAGCTGATACTTCAACCCAGAATAACTGTTTCATTCGGGGCAAACAGAAACCAGCTGAAAACAAGACAGAAGCACTTAGCTTTCCAGCACATCAAATAGGTCCCTAACATCTCAGGCTGTAGCACTTCACGGGTCCTCGACAAGGCTCCAGGGGAAAAATTAAATGGTGTAAAGTAATCATGGGGTGCAATCAGCAGAAAAACTCTGGTAACATGAATAACCAGAATAAATCAATCCCCCCCAAGGAAAGATATGGCAGATGTAACTGAAGATCCCATTCATAAACAGCTGGCCCAGATCTCAGAAATTGAATTCAGAATTTGGATTGCAAACAAGATTAATGGAATGGAGGAAAATTTGGAATTAGAAATCTGAAGAGCAATTCAAAAGTCAGAATTAGAAATTTGAGAAGAAATTCAAAAGTTGTCTCAAGAATTTAATGAATTTAAAGACAAAACCACCAAAGATTTTGATTCACTGAAGCAAGAATTTGCAGCCCTAAAAGATCTGAAAAACACAGTAGAATCCCTCAGTAACAGAGTGGAACAGGCAGAAGAAAGGATTTCTGACATTGAAGACAAGGCGTTTGAACACTCCCAAACTCTCAAAGAAGAGAAATGGAGAGCAAAATCAGATCATTCTCTCAGAGAGCTCTGGGATAATTAGAATAAGGCTAATATCTGCCTCATTGGAATCCCTGAAAGTGATGAAGTTGCCTCTCAAGGCACAGAGGCCCTTCTCCATGAAATTATCAAAGAAATTTTCCAGATATGTCAAGAGATTCTGAAATCCAGATAGCAGACAGTTTCAGAACCCCAGCACAACTCAATCTGAATAAGACATCCCCCAGGCATATCATAATTAACTTCACTAGTGTCAATATGAAGGAGGAACTTCTGAAAGCAGCTAGACACAAGAAATATATTACCTACAAAGGGAAGAATATTAGAATGACTGAAAGTCTCTCTGCTGAAACCTTTCAAGCCAGAAGAGGGTGGTCATCGACTTTTAATCTCCTAAAGCAAAATAACTTTCAACCTCGGATCTTGTATCCAGCTAAACTGAGCTTCATTTATGATGGAGAAATTAAATACTTTAATGACATTCATATGTTGAAGAAATTTTGCCATAACCAAACCAGTTCTCCAGGATATTCTCAGATCTATCCTCCATAATGACCACCCCAATCCTCTACCACAAAAAAAAAAAAACTCACTCAGAAACTTTTGATCAAACTCCAACTTCCACAATAATGAAAGGATTAAAATTTTCTACTGGACTTTCAAAAAACTCGATACCCAAAATTTTACCAGACCTATCAATATTCTCCATTAATGTGAATGGCTTACACTGTCCTCTAAAGAGGCACAGTTAGCTGACTGGATATAAAAACTCAGGCCAGATATTTGCTGCATACAAAAGTCACATCTTACCTTAAAAGATAAATACAGACTGAGGGTGAAAGGATGGTCATCCATATTTCAGGCAAATGGTAATCAGAAAAAAGCAAGTGTTGCAATTCTAATTACTGACACAATAGGCTTTAAACTAACAAAAGTAAAGAAAGATAAGAATGGTCACAACATATATGCTATGAGCAATACTCAATATGATGAGCTTTCAATTATGAATATTGATGCACCCAACCAGAATGTGCCTCAATTTATAAGAGAAACTCTAACAGACATGAACAACTTGATTTCTTCCAGCTCCATAATAGTTGGAGATTTCAACACTCCTTTGGCAGGGCTGGATAGATCATCCATTAAGAAGCTGAGCAAAGAAATTTTAGATTTAAACCTAACCATCCAACATTTAGATTTAGCAGTCATCTACAGAACATTTTATCCCAACAAAACTGAATACACATACTTCTCCTCAGTCCACGGAACATACTCCAAAATTGATCACAACTTAGGGCACAAGTCTAACCTTAGTAAATTTAAAGGAATAGAAATTATTCCTTACATCCTCTTGGAACACCATGGAATAAAAGTTGAACTCAGTAACAACAGGAATCTGCATACTCATTCAAAACCATGGAAGTTAAATAACCTTATGCTGAATGATAGCTAGGTCAGACATGAGATTAAGAAGGAAATCGCCAAATTTTTGGAACAAAATGACACTGAAGACATGAATTATCAGAACCTCTGGGATACCTCAAAGGCAGTCCTAAGAGGGAAATTTATAGCACTGCAAGCCTTCCTCAAGAGAACTGAAAGAGAGGAAGTTAACAACTTAATGGGACATCTCATGCAACTAGAAAAGGAAGAATATTCCAACACCAAACACAGTAGAAGAAAATAAATAACCAAAATTAGAGCAGAATTAAATGAAATTGAAAACAAAAGAATTATACGACCTCAATAAACCAAAAAGTTGGTTTTTTGAAAAGGTAAATAAAATAGATAAACTTTTGTCTAACCTAGCCAGGAAAAAAAGAGTAAAATCTCTAATCTCATCAATCAGAAACGACAAAGATGAAATAACAATAGACTCCTCAGAAATTCAAAAAATCCTTAATGAATATTACAAGAAACTTTATTCTCAGAAATATGAAAATCTAAAGGAAATTGATCAATACTTGGAAGCATATCACCTTCCAAGACTTAGCCAGAATCAAGTGGAAATGTTGAACATGCCAATATCAAGTTCTGAAATAGCATCAACCATATGAGATCTCCCTAAAAAGAAAAGCCCTGAACCAGATGGCTTCATGTCAGAATTCTACAAAACCTTTAAAGAGGAACTAGTACCTATATTACTCAACCTGTTCCAAAACATAAAAAAAGAAGGAAGACTACCCAACATGTTCTATGAAGCAAATATCACCCTGATCCCCAAACCAGGAAAAGACCCAACAAGAAAAAAAAAAAAATCATAGACCAATATCACTAATGAATGTAGATGCAAAAATATTCAACAAGATCCTAACAAACAGAATCCAACAACATATCAAACAAATTATACATTATGACCAAGTCAGTTTTATGCCAGGTTCTCAAGGCTGGTTTAATATATGTATATCTGTAAGTATAATTCAGCATAAAAACAAATTAAAAATCAAAGACCATATGATACTCTCATTTAATGCAGAAAAAGCTTTTGATAATTTCCAGAATCCCTTCAGAACACTTAAGAAAATTGGTATAGAAGAGACGTTTCTTAAACTGATAGAGTCCATCTACAGCAAACCCACAGCCAATATCGTATTGAAAGGAGTTAAACTGAAATCATTTCTACTCAGATCAGGAACTAGACAAGGCTGCCCATTTTCTCCACTGCTCTTTAACATTGTGATGGAAGATTTAGCCATTGCAATTAGGGAAGAAAAGGCAATCAAGGGTATCCATAAAGGTCAGAAGAGATCAAACTTTCACTCTTCGCAGATGATATGATTGTATATCTGGAAAACACCAGGGATTCTACTACAAAACTCTTAGAAGTGATCAAGGAATACAGC